>WOVY01016128.1:0-76966 GCA_013436015.1 Rhipicephalus annulatus
CACTTGGGATTTCGCAAGCGTTCTTGCATGAGGTATTTTCACTCTTGGGTACGCAGCTGAAGGGGCTAGTAAGTCGGTTGGCGTGGTCCTGGTGTTCAGTCCGTGAATCACAACTTGCACGAGTTGTGTGACGCGGCTACGTAAGTCATCACTGCATAGTCTTTTGCACCAAAACGTAGACTTCAAAGGCTCTGCACAATGTTGGCGGTATCCATGCTCTGCGTGCTGACTATGGCTATATTAGATCCATTGCGTGGCCGTATAAGTAGGTTGCCTTCGTTGCAGATGTCTGGGTGACAACATGCTTTAGTTATAGCGCGTGCCATCTGATGCGTGCTTAGTATAATGATGTTGAGCCCATCCATCGGTTTAATGATGACCTTGAAGTCGGTTTTCGGCAGCTGAGGTAGTTTCTCTTTCCGAAGAGGATTTTCTTTTGTTTAGGTTGGTTTGACGCTTATTTGTCTACCATTTCCACCCGGTCTTTGGAACGGCGATCAGCCTTCAGTTGTGGTACGTTGCAGCGAACTATCTCTCGTTGTCAAGAGGCTTCTTTTGCGAGACGCTGGTAGCATTTTTTCCGCCTTGAGTTTTTTCTTTGACTGATGTCGTGGCTCCTCTTACACAGGGTCGTTGTCGTAAGCCATTATCGCACGTTGCGCGGAAACGTGAAAAGCGTTTCGTCGGGCCAACGGCTCGACGCCGCTTATGTTTAGAGCAGCGTTTTTCGCCTTAGATATTCAAACAAGCCGACTTTCAGAAAAATATAAGACTTACGGTAAAAACCGGTTATCCGCATACTGCGCTTGATTAGTAGAAGACGGTGCAGTACTTCATAGGTGGTGGCGATGGGGTTTTCCGGGTGAGATGGGGCGTCAAGGCGGGAGCTCATGCGAAGCACGTTTGTTTCCTCAGTCCTACGTATTCAGAAACCGGGTGACAGAAACGATTAGCTCAGATCAGGGGACTAACATTGCGTCAAATCGACACATGAGTTGTTGCAAAAACTGGGGGCAACACCGAGGTTTTCCACACCTGATCATCCGCAAGGCAATGGTTCAGTGGAGCGCTGGATGACTAGTTCAAAAGAATTAATGCTTTCTCACATAGTCAGCGAACATGGACGCGAGTAGAATAGAATGATTCCGTTCTTGTTATGGGCATATCGTGGGGTTCCACATGGGACTACATTGTGGTTACCGTTCGAGCTCATGTACGAGCGGGTGCCAAACGGGCCCCTATCTATTCTCAAAAAGACTTGGTCAGGACACTGGGAAGCTCCGGAATCACTGGGTATGCCAGCAGCGGAATATTATGTGAAGCTCCGAAGTAATTTGGAAGAAGCTAGTGAAGGGGCCGCCTGACAGAGTGAAGTCGGTCAGAAGGAGTACATAGGATGCTATAACTTCAGGGCTACGGGCAAACAGTTCATCGCGGGACCAAGTGCTATGGCTCGACAAGGAAATAGAGGGGAAGCTAGTGGCAAGATGGAAGACACCGATCACAGTGGTAAAAAAACTGCGACCGTAAAGTTATTTAGTTGAGCTCAATGACGGTCCGTGCGGAACCATTCACGCTAACAAGGTTCGCCTATATCAGACGCGAGTAAGTACAGAAGGCGTGATATTCGAGGGCGATCAGGAATTTCGAGATGTTCCAGTCCCACCGTGTGGGCCAGAGGCGCAGGTGACGCAGAAGCTTGTTGAAGTAGCACATCTGGAGCCCCCACCGAGAAACAGCTGCTAGACTTAATTACGAGGCCTTTGAGGGTATTCAAAACAAACTTGGCACCTGCAAACTGGGAATGCACAAAATAAAAATCAAAGAAGGGGAGCAACCGAGACGGGCAAACCCCTACACGGTGCACGTGGCACTGGTGCACGCGAAGAGAGGCAGCTAAATGAGCTAGAGCTGTGGCGATTCGTATACCCAGTTGAAAGTTCACACGCGTATCCACTGGTTTGTGTAACAAAGAAGGATGGCAGCATCCACACCTGTGGCGATTACAGGAGACTGAACGAAATGACAGAGACAGACGCATTCCCATGAGCGTGACGAGTTATCTGTTATACCAGGTAGGTGAAGGCCCAGTACATAACACTGCTAGACATGTTCAGGAGTTACTGGCAAATACCTCTCGACGAGCACATGCAGGTTTTACTTCTTTGCCACTCCTCCAGGCCAGCACGCATGGAAAGTGATGCTCTTTGGAATAATGAATGCCGCGAGCACCATCAGAGGGTCATCGATGTTGTACTGGCTCCGCATAGACATTATGCTTGCGCTTATATTGACGATGTCATGATACACTCTGGAAGCTTGGACGAGTACCTGGAACATTTGAACAAGGTGCTTGCATCACTGGTGAAGGCAGGGTTGACGCTCAACGTAAGCAAGTGTCGTTTTGCACAAAAAATGTCAAACTCTTTGGCACATTGTAGAATCAGGCAGGCGAGGGGCCGACACAGAGAAGGTCTGGGTGATAAAGGAGATTACGGATCCCAAAACAAAGAGACAACATCGTAGTTTCCTAGGGCTAGCAAACTATTCTGGGACTACGTGCCCGAGTACTCCAACGTCGTTATGCCTCTGACCAACCTAACTGGCCGACGTGTTCTGCAGGAATTACCTTAGAATACAGAGACATAATATGCTTTTGACAAAGTGATAAACTGTCTAGTGCAGGCATGGGCACTGCAGACCCCAGATCGAAGGAAGCAATTACCTTCGCCATAGATGCATCTGATTACGCCGTTGGTGCGTGCCTGGCACATCAAGATCTGGAGGGCAAGGAGCGCCCTATCGCTTTTCTGAGCAATAAGCTTAGAACGGCTCAGACCCGATGGGCCACTATAGAAAAGGAAGCTTATGCAATCATTTGGGCACTAGGGAAGCTGGACGCTTGGCTGTTTTGCGCTAAAGTCAATGTGATTACCTATCATAACCCGCTCAAATTTCTGACTATAACCACTCCGCAGAGTGCAAGACTGACACGCTCGCCGTTGGCACTGCAGGAGTATAACCAGGAAATCAAACAGAAAAAGGGGTGTCTAAACGCTACTGCAGACGCAATGTCGCGGTTGGTCACTCCCAACGATGACGCATTAAAAGAATAGCGAGGTAAGGGCAGTGTATGTTTTGTCAGTGCATGCACGCGGCAGAGTCAAAGGGTACGAGTGACAATTGTGCCTCACGTATCGATCCAGCGAACATGTGTGAAGCTACTCTAGTAGAACTTGCTGAGGGGCTAGTTCCCATACCTTCACGAAGACTAACTGGCCCATTGAATTATTACTCCCACTGACCTGAACCATGGCTGCCAGTACATCATCAACGGAGTGTTTGTCGCGGAGATATCCAAATTACCCTACGAAGTGTGCCGTCATCGGGGACTCAATCATGCGGTACGTCCACACAGACTTCAGCCCGAAAGACTCATCGACGCCGTGCTTCATCTCCTATGGTGGTGCTATGTTTTCGGACATTCCGGCGCTACTTAAGTACCTACCTTACCGGGTGGACACGTTGTTTCTGCATGTGGGCACCACGGACATCCTGAAGACGAGCTCTTGAAGATCACTGGATTCGTTGAGGGAGGCATTGAAGCGAATGAGGCAGATGCACCAGAACTCAAGACACTGCATCTTAGTCTGCCACTAACTCGCGCACCCAATCGCCGACGGCGGGACTCGAACTGGCGATCAATGAATCAGTTTAATATGGAGGTACAACGATTCAGCAGAGAGGCCCACCGTCTCTGCCACTACGGGTTGTTGGGAGCAAGCGTCTATTACGTCGAGCATGGTTTCTCAACACTCCCGCTGCACCACTACCTGGCTGCTGACGGCTTACATGCAAGCTTCGAGGGAGTTGCGCTGCTGGCACAGCACACGAGGGTGCAGCTGCGATAGACGTCAGCGGCATGAAGATCGGTGGCAATCGCTTCCACGGACAACTCCAGTGCCAAGCCCCCTCAACAACAAGGAGCCGATCGACACACAGAGCCATCCAGGGCACCAGCAGTGACGATGTCGCCACTACCACGAGCGAGGCTAGCGAGCCAGCTAGTCCCACCAGTGAGTCAGAGATCGGCGGCAACGGCTTGAACGGCAAATTCCAGTGCCAAACCCACTCAACAACAGGGAGCCGAGGGACACGAAGCGCCATCCAGGGTCCCAGCAGTGATGACGTCGCCACTCCCACCAGCGAGGCCTTACAACACCAAGCAGACGAATGCGGCGAAGACCAAGGCGGTGGCTTCCAAATGACACGGGGAAACAAAATGTACGGGCAGTCTTAAACACGCATGGTCCCACTCATTTCTATAGATTTGGAAAATCATTGAAAAGCGGGTGCAATACGAAAAACACGTGGAACAACTAACTAAAAATATATCTTACGAAATTGCACCTAAGGGCCTCCGCCTAGCCTGCAACCCCTCAATGTTTACACTAAGTGAAATAGAAAGGGGGAAGTGGGAAAAATATTACTAGAAGCATTCTTGCAACTGACTCGGGTCATTGCGGACCATAGTGAGCGTAAGGCCGCCGAATACAGTGTCACGGAGGCAATGCGGAAATTCGTATCTAATCTCGGAGAGCATGAGGCAAGAGAGCCGGAAAGATATGAACTAAAAGAGACAGGCGAAATTTCAGTAGTAAAAGATAGAAAATTAAAGCGGGACTGCAGAAGCTCCACTGCTCTGCAACCGGAAAATAAGAATGCGGCCGTACAAGAACGCCAGGGACCACCCATACCACAACCTAACTTTGAGGAGAACAATGGGAACTCAAAACTACAGTGCAATCCTAATCAAAACATCCTTACTCTCGAATATGACGCTGACACTCCCGTGCCACGTGATAGCCAAGAGCAGCCGAAAACTTATGAGAAAAATGTCTTCAATCTGTCAAACACAACACTCACACCCGCTCAGCTTCAACTTTTGCCGAGAGGCTTCACCTTTTGTACATCAACCGGTAGATTCAATTAATTTGAACTGTACCAAGACCTCGATAACTTTGCGCGTAATCTCCGCCACCGTGAATACTTTCATGATCGCAAGGACTGTGCGGACGAGAATAGATTGATTGGTGGTGATTGGACTCTAGTCCTTTGAGCACTGCCCAGTGGACTCCTGACTCCAGTGGATTATACTATTTCATTTCCTTATTTTCAAAACACCATGTCCTTTTTTGCTAATGTGACAGTTAAAAAAGCATATAACTGGAGATCCTGATATTACGTATCTGCTCAAAGAGCTAGCAAAAAAATCGCAGCATATCCACGGGGTGAACTAGGTAGAGTGGTGAACGAGGTAGAACGTCCATCCGTGCATCTGTCTGTGTGTTCATTCGTCCATCTAGTCAACACTCCTAGTACCACCATGTTGCATCTTTTCATCATATATGTGTCCGCCTGTGAGACCATCCGTGCGTCCAGCCGCCCCTCCGTGCGTGCGTCTGTTCGTGCGTCCGCACGTCCATCCGTGCGTCCGTCTCTACGTTCATCCATGCATCCATTCCTGCGTCCGTCCATGCGTCCATCCGTCCGTGCAGCCATCCGTGCATCCGTCCATGCATCTGTATGTGTGTCCGTTCGTCGATCTAGTCAACACTCCAAGTACCACCGTCTCGTGTATTTTCACCAGATATTCCGCATACAGAAGCACCGCCATGCAGCGGGCATTCCAAGGACTAAACGAGAGGTGGCACACGCACACTTTCTGCCGGCTTGCGCTTCGTGTCTACTTCCCACCTTTAACCACCTCGAGTTTATGGTATATACTATTTCACTGTACTCATGGCACGGCGGCCCAATGCTCGTTAAACCTTTCTAAAACCAAGGAGTTTACGCCCAGCGAGTATAACCTCGCAACCCTTTCTTGTCAGATAGTGCTCAATATACATGCCAATAGCTGCTAATTGTGAATGAGAGAGAGGAGAATTCGGCTTTTACTTCCTTACGGCTTGCGCTTCGTATCTACTTCCCACCTTTAACCACCTCGAGTTCATGGTATATACTACTTCATTGCATTCATGGCACTGCGGCTCAACACTCGCTAACCCTTTCTAAAACTAAGGAGGTTACACCCAGCGAATATAACGTAGCAACCCTTTCTTCTCAAATAGTGCTCAATGTACACGCCAATGGCTGCTAATAGTGAATGAGAGACAGGAGCATTCGGCTTTTAGGTAACGCGCACGCTGCGAGTTTTTTTTTATTGTTCAACAACGTACAGGAGAAATCTCCCACCAGCACCACCTTGCAGGTCAAAGCGTAAGACTGGTTACGCACTACGACCATGACGAGGGACGAACGGGTGCCGCTTTAAGGTACTTCGCCCTTGGAAAATGCCAGGCCTGCGCAGCAGGTGCGTCACTGTCACTGCGAAAGCTAGAAGAGCGGTCTTTTAGAGCCTTTACAAATCACTCATTGGGTAAGTACTGCAAGCACACTTGCTTGCTACCCACTAGGGCATTAATTGTAAACTTTTGGGTAGTAGGCCAGCATTCGCTATGCTATTTTTCGTCATTATTCTGAGAAGCGTGGTATCCGCTAAACACTTTAGGAATTTTTTATGAAAAAGACTTTTGTGCCAATAGTCCTTGCAATAGGTGATGACGATGTGGAATTATAGCTGTAGTGGGTATGCTCCATAGTTATTAGAGGAACAGTAACAAGCTTATGTGATGGTTTGGATCAGTGAACGGCCCACTCGTTAAGCAATTCGCATTGTGCGATGACTGGTTGTTCTTTCGCTGTTGCAAAACACTCTATAGGTCGTGTTAACTCGATTCCTTTTCCGACATAAAGCCTGCCTAAGGCAAGTTAGAAAACAAGTCACAAGCACCGGTGTAGCTCAGTGGTAGGATGCTGGGCATGCACCCAGCGGACCCGTGGGTTCGAGCCTTACTGTGGCATTGGTGCTAGGTCACGCCTGCTTGAGGCAAGGTTGACAACAAGTTACAAGCACCGGCCTAACTCAGTGGTAGAATATTGGGCTGGCACCTGTTGGACCCGGGTCAAGCCCCACCGTGTCATTGGTGCAAAGTTTTTTTTCTCTTTTTACGTGATTTGATTAGGGACACTGGCGGTGGCGGCGGCGGCAGCGATAACGGACAGCAACAACTGCGCGTGACCCGAAAAGTGATCTTATAACAACTTTGGCTGTAAAAAAATGAAGAAAGATATATTTAGCAAATACATCCGGGTGATTCCATATGTTCATAAAGTGGCGCACAATCTAGAGAAAGCGTCACGAAAATTCGCTGTCAAAGACGTTTTCAGCGCCCGTCGCAAGCTATTTAGCCTCAAAAGAAGACTGATGGTGATCAAGAAGAAACTTTTTGTAAAAAATTCTCTCGCTTGCGGGAGCTTTGCCATCGGTGAAAGGGGACGGTCCATAAACGAAAGGTGACGTAAAAATCCATAATCGCAAAAAGGTTCTGTTAGTAGCCACCTTACAGACCACTGCGAAATTGTGAAATTGAGTCAATCTTCAAGGATAGCGATATTCTATGCAATTACTCTGAGCAACGCCAACGGGAAATCGTTAGGGTCATATGCATCCAGTAAAGCAGATCATGGTGTCAGTATAGCTTTGCTATTGCTTCAAAAAATAACAATGAAAGGAAGAACTTTTCGAAAGTATGAATCGGCATGTTTCAGTGATGAGTTTTTCCTCGGAACGTTCACCTATCGTATTTTCTTGTATATCATCATCATCATCATCCTGACTACGTCGACTGCAGGACAAAGACCTCTACCATGTTCCGCCAGTTAACCCTGTCCTGTGCTTGCTGCGGCCAATTTATACCCGCAAACTTCTTAATCTCATCTGCCCACCTAACTTTCTGTCGCCCCCTTACCCGCTTGCTTTCTCTGGGAATCAATTTAGTTACCCGTAATGACCAATGATTATTCTGTCTACGCTCTACATGCCCGGCCCGTGTTCATTTCCTGTTATTGATTTCAACTATGATATTCTCAACCCCCGTTTGTTCCCTAATCCACTCTGGTCTCTTCTTGTCTCTTAGGGTTACACCCACCATTTTTCTTTCCATTGCTCGCTGTGTCGTCCTGAACTTAAGCTGAACGCTCTTTGTAAGTCTCTAGGTTTCTGCTCCGTAGCTAAGTACCGGAAAGATACAGCTGTTATATACCTTCTTTTTGAGGGATGGTGGCAATCTACCTGTCGTAATTTGAGAGTGCTTGCCAAATGTGCTCCACTCCATTCTTATTCTTCTAGTTACTTCAATCTCGTGGTTTGGCTCCGCGGTTAATACCTGCCCTAAGTAGACATAGTCTTTTACAACTTCAAGTGCACTATTACCTATCCCAAAGCACTGCTCTCTTCCACGGTTGTTGTATACTCCTCTCGTTTTCTGCAGATTAATTTTAACACCAATGCACCTTTCTGCTCTCCTTGTCTAACCCCATGATCATGAGTTGCAATTCGTCCCCTGAGTTACTGAGCAATGCGATGTCATCAGCGAAGCGCAGGTTACTAAGGTACTCTCCATTAGCTCTTATCCCTAACTTTTCCCATTCTAGACTTCTGAAAACCTCCTGTAAGCACGCGGTAACTAGCATTGGAGAGATTGTGTCCCCCTGCCTTACCCTCTTCTTGATTGGTATTCTGTTGCTTTCTTTAATAAATGAAGCACTATGGTAGCAGTTGATCCCCTGTGGATTTCTTCCAAGACGTTTTTATATACTTTATCGACGCCCTGATTCCGCAGTGTCTGCATGACGGTTGATATTTCTACTGAATCAAACGCCTTCTCGTAATCTAGGAAGGCTATGTGTAGTGGTTGGTTATATTCTGAGCATTTCTCTATTACCTGATTGATAGTATGAATGCGGTCGATTGTTGAGTAGCCTATTCGACATCCTGCTTGTTCCTTTGGCTGAATAAATTCTAATGTTTCCTTTACTCTGTTAGCAATTACCTTCTATATATCTTGTATATATCTACGTTCAAACGCAATAAGACAAAGTTCTTAGTCAGAGCCTTGTTTTTATCTTCTCATCTCCGTCCCGTTCGAGCGCTGTTTCTTCACTCAAGGTCATGTCAATGTGACGTCAAATTGTGAGCTTAAGACTGGTTTCATGCATTTGCCGCCACAAAAGTTCCAAGCTTGCATTGTGTGGCTCTCCTGGGATTCCATTTACTACGGCATTGGCGAGTTGTGTAAATACGTGTTTACAGGTTTCAGACCCTTCGTGTGAAAGCATCCTGGGCGTTTTTTTTTTTCAAGAATAAACTGACACTCGCTTTCAAAGTTGTCTGACGATCATTCATTACGACGAATCGTTCAAGGCTACCTTGTTTAAAACACACCGGCTGAGAGAAAGAAACGCGGCGTACCTGTGTAAAGGTGGTTTCAATGCATGACGGGGGAAAGAGAGGGCAGAAGCTCACCCTTCTCTCCACCCTTGCCGCTTTTGCATTGATTGCAATGAGACTAAGAAACTGAACGAGGTTGTCATGCGAATTCGATAAGGAGCCTTTTAAAAATAGGTGGCGCTTGGTCAGCGTACAGTCGTGGCCGAGTGGTTATTGCGATGGACTAGAACTCCGTTAGGGTCTCCCCGCACAGGTTCGAATCCTGTCGACAGCGCGTTTTTTTTTTCTTTTCATGCGGTATCTTAACTGTTTATCGAATCGTGATGTGCGTGTAGTTTTGGAAGGTATATTAACTAATGATGTGTTTCGCCGAGTTGTTCTTGCTACGTTGCGCATTTTATGCAGCTTATGCAAGTTGTTCATGAAGCAGTGTAGCCGACAAACGATTTTCATGGGGGAAGGAAGTGGCATAGAGGTAATATGCGAAAGCGACAGGAGTCCGACAACAGAATAACAGAGGGTAACAAAATGCCCATAAAAAACATGCACTCTATAAAATAAACACCATATTTACCAGTGCGACGAGTTCGTTCTTAAACTGAAGTAAAAAAAGCGAAGGAAGAAAGGCTATAGTAAATGCTTTTAACGCAAAAAACAACGCATCAATGTGCATGCTCAGAAAAAAAGTCTAGCGGGGACGTCGTGATAAAAGTTAGAATTATAGTGAGCAAAAAAAAAAAACAACTAGCAGAGCGTGGTTTGGATTCACGGACCTCTGGGTTATGGGCCCAGCACGCTTCCACTGTGCCACTCTGCTGAGCACAAGGATGCCGATATGTTGTAGATATTTCATGTATTATACTGCAGTGCATGCTGATTTCGCCCTGCGTATACCAGTGTCCTTAACGCATGTAAACTACACGAACCGGTTAATTGGATCCGCCTGCAGCTGTTCCATTTGAAATGTATAAGGGCTCGTCGCGCCATCTGCATCAGTGTTGTTGGTGAACATCGTGGCGTATGCTGTCAAGTGTACAGCGTTCACTTAAAACTGTCGCCTTTCTAGGGGTACTTCCAGTATTAACGAAGAATACACTTGTTAGTAACTGATGATATCATTCCCAGCCACCGGCCTACCCGGGGTGTTGGGCGAGGGTTCAAGCCACCCATCCCACTGAAATTTTTCTGTTCTGCGTGCGTATGTGTATATGTGTAAACGCATATTTACAAGCACACGCACGAACATGCATAAGAGGTGGTTGAATAGAGCCACTCACCCCTCCTCTCTTCCCACTGCTCAAAAAGATATCTGGCTACGCCTTCGACTTGCATTGTAGTTCCAAATAGGAAAGTGTACTTACAATGAGGATGATGATGCCTCAACTATGGCTCATACCCACTTATTGAGACTTGCGAAGAATGAGTTACATAAACTTTTAGTCCTTTAAGTAATAAATAATCCTAAAAAAGAGGAAGGAACGTACTTAAAAACGGAGAGGCCGCAATTTTTAATTTTTGCTATTCCGAACAGACAGCATAGCCTTTATCTTGAATGTTGGCCCCAGTGGTATCTAACGTGCTTAAAGTTCAAGTTTGAACTTGCTGAATAGTGCTATAATATATATATAATATATATATATATATATATATATATATATATATATATATATATATATATATATATATATATATATATATATATATATATATATATATATATATATAAAGGCGCATTTTTTTGTTTCAGGAAGATAACTGCAAGCGGAATCAAACGCGTTGTAGCAACTAGGTATACGCATACAGTCAATGGTCGAAGTCAGACATTGGTCATCGGATGGGATGACAAGGAGTCGTTTCCACAAGCACATGAAGTGCTGGGCTCCACGGAAAAAGAAATATGTCCTATTTCTATAAATAAATGACACAACAAGGTAAAACACCAAGTAGAATAAAATGAAATTCAGCAATAATACAGAGAAAGCTGTTGTCATATCAAAACAATGGTCACGTGCGCCTTAGTTGTCCGCCGCCACCGACGCCGGTCTCCGGTACCACTATCCCATGAAATACGAAGAAAAGTTCTTAATAAATGACAACACCAAGGACACAACGGGATTTAAGTACAGGTACCCTACGTCCCAGGCCAGTATTCTACCGCGGTGCCATGGCGGTGCTTGAAAATCCGTTCCAAACTTGCCTTACGCAGGCTTGATGTCGTTAAAGAAATTGCGTTATTGTGAGTATTAAAGTGTTTTAAAACAGAAAAACAACAGCCAGGCGTCCCCCAATGTGAATTTTGCAACGAGTGACTCGTCCAATGCCCCAAACAAGCTTGTGAAGGAGACAATTCAGTGCATAAAAGAACACACCAGTGGGTAAATGTAAATGAATCGTTCAAGAGCAAATGAAGGAAAAATAAACCTAGCAAAGCGCCGTTTCGATGCACGATCATCTGTGTTATGAGCCCAGTACGCTTCCGCTTCGGGATTGTGTTTTGTCTTTATTGATTCTTTCTTTTTCTCTCTTTCTTTGTTAGAGCGACACAGTCAACCTCCTTTTATGATCGGCTCCTTGTACAATATCAGCAGAGTGGTGTAGTGGAAGCGTGCTGGGCCCATAACCCAGAGGTCCGTGGATCGAATACACGCTTTGCTGCATGTTTTCTTTTTCTCTTATATTGTTTTACTTCTATCAAAACGCGATAACTGGGAAGCTCTCAAGTAAATAAAATTTATGCACTATTTTTGTGTTGAACGCATCGACAGTAGCCCTCCTTCTGCCTTTGCCCCTGCATTTTTCGTGGTAATATATCCGGTTTTAGCGAAGAGAGGTAACATACCTCAATACCTGCAAACAATAACAAAAATTTAGCAATAATATCTGGTAATGTATCATTACAACACCCTCGGAAGTATATGTGGGCCTTTTATTAGACAACACATAATTTTCATAAACATGTTGTGACAAGAGAACTGCTATAGTTTTCGCTATATTTTTTAACTACTGCGGCTATCCACATTACCTTTTTAATCGGCCACATGACCTGTACGCGCCCTCATCCCAGAAAATAAATTCGCTACCGCACTTTAAGAAAATTGCAGAAAATGCAAAACGTAGCTTAAACATTGCCACAAGCTTGATAATACGTTTAATTAGTTATGTTGCCTTTCAGCCCTAATATTTGATCAAACAAAACTCACTAGAACCAAAGAAAGTGCTGCGCAGTCGACAGGATTCAAATTTGTGCGGGGAGACCCCAAGGGATTTCTAGTCCATCGCCTTAACCACTCGGCCACGACTGAACGCCGAGCGGTAATCACCTATTTTTAGAAGACTGCTTTATGAAGGCGCGTGGCGAACTTTTTAAGGTCACCACATTTTTCGTTTATTTCCAAGCAATGTTGAAGCGGCACCGGAGAACGAAAAGAGTTTCTGCCCTCCGCCCCCCCCCCCCTCCCTTGTCAAAATTGAAACCTGCTTTAGATAAAAAGTTCGCAGCTCCCACGTACAGCCGTCAGCACCTTTAACTTGAACGCTCTGTAATGGGGTCTCGGCTTGCTTGGACTGAGGTCAGCGCCACCAAGTGTTGAAAATGATATGCTTGTTGCGCTTCACGATAGATGGAGCGCACGTCGGTTTCACAAGTAAACTTCTGTTTTCAGTCTACCTGACCCGCAGCTGGAATGCACTCACTTGGCAACCATGGTTTTCGCCACGTTTCTCTCGTGGGTGCGTTATGGCGCGCGCCTATGACGTTCGCTGTCACACACATATCTCGACAATTGACCATTGCGTGCGACAGCTTACGCACCCTCCGGCTTCAAACTCGCAGCTGCTGCTCAAAAGAAATCACAAAGGAAACGCACGTTCGTCGTTGTAAAAGTTGCAGAATAAATAAACCTGAAATGTGGTGGCGTTGTTCATGCTCTGATTCGTTATATTTCAGACAGTGGGAATCAAACTATTTTCGCAATTTAGAGTATACCTTCCTGTTCGGTTTGCCCCGCCGCGGAGGTCTAGTGGCTAAAGTACTCGGCTACTAACCCACAGGTCGCGGGATCGAATCCTGGCTGCGGTGGCTGCAATACTGATGGAGGCGGAAACGTTGTTGGCCCGGGTGCTCAGATTTGTGTGCACGTTAAAGAACCCCAGGTGGTCGAAATTTCCGGAGCCCTCCACTACAGCATCTCTCAAAATGATATGGTAGCTTTGGGACGTTAAACCCCATATATATATATATATATATATATATATATATATATATATATATATATATATATATATATATATCATCAATTTTGTTCGGTTCGCGCTGCCCGAAAGATGTGGTCCTAGAACGCAAAACTGGTTTGATTGATATGTGGCGTTTAACGTCCCAAAACCATCATATGATTATGAGAGACGCCTTAGTGGAGGGCTCAGGAAATTTCGACCACCTGGGTTTTTTTAACGTGCACCCAAATCTCAGCACACAGGCCTTCAGCATTTCCGCCTCCGTGGGAAAGGCGGCCGCCGAGGCCGAAATTCGATCCCGCGACCTGTGGGTCAGCAGCCGAGTGCCTTAGCCACTAGACTACCGCGGCGGGGCAGAACGCAAGACTTGTGCGTGTAATATTATCTGGGGTTTAACATCCCAGAAACGCGATTTGATTATCAGCATCACCATAGTTCAGGGCTCCGGAAATTTCGACCACACGAGGTTCTCTTACGTGCACGTAAATTAAATACACAGGCCTAAACATTCTGTTTGTGCGTGTTCTGAGCAAGAAAGATGCGCGGATACAACCCAAAAGAATCAATTTCAGGGCATAGGTAAATGAGCAAAGTGCCATTTTGTAAAACAGGATACTGACACTCTTAAGGCAAGGGTGGTTTGATGTGATGGGATATAGTTTTCCAAAGCAACACAGGCAGTGGATGCCCTAGTAGGGGCTTCGGAAAATTTTGATCCATCTATGGTTATTTCACGTGTTCTGCAGTCGCGTGTCTTCACGTTGATAGCAAGAAGAAACACTATGATAACGCCACTGCTGATATATGAGCGTTGACAGCAAATGAGATCTTTAGAACACCTTTAAGTGGTGTTAGCCATGTGCTGATAAGAAATCGTGCATCTAAATTGAGAGGGTGCTGACACCCCCTGTAAAAATGTTTGCGCCTCGTTGCGCACGCGTCTTGCGCAGAAGCCGCATTCAAGGGTCACAACTATGGCGCGGTAGGTAGCGTTGAGTTTGCAAGAGTTGACCACAACTGTCATCACCATAAATGTTGTTAGAGCGGTAGTGCCGGCGGTGACCTGTTGCGGCAGGCAAGCCTTGGTGGCGGCAGAGAGAGTTGAGCGAGTGTCTTGTGCGCGTGGCGTTTGACGCGAGTGGTAGTCTCTCGCGGAGTGTCGCCGGTGCACGGCACGGCAGGCCGTCTACCGGACGCCGGCGTGGTGACTCAAGCGTTTGCGACGGCGCCTTTTAGGGGCTCTTGTGTTTGTTATGTTGTTACTTGCTGAATATTACTGTGTAAGGATGTCTTAGCGGGTTGATTACGATTGATGTATAATAATTTGGTGGACGATATCGTTACAGAAGGCAGTTAAATGAACATTCAAGTTTTTCAGTTCGTTCCGACCATGTCTGCTATGTTCGTTCACTCCAAGAGCTTGGCTTGGCGTTCGCCATATCGACACCCCATTCTGGCTGCACAAGGTGGAGCTCTTGGAGCATCGTACAACAGTTTTCGCGGTTCAGTACAAGCTTTTGTTAAAGCCGGGGTAGAGTAGGCCTAGGGAGACTTCTTTGCTAGCGTCGGTGGTGTGCTTTGTTGAGAGCGAGGACAACGGTTTTTGTGACGTGTTTAAGCTTGTCGTCACGTTGAGTTCTTTTTTCTGCTCGCAAGTGTTTTTTTGTTTGTTGTTGTTGGTTTTCGAGAATGTTGTTGAGTTGTGACGAGAGCCATGCAGTCTGCATCCTGGGGTAAGCAAGGCTTAGAGCACGTGTATTGTAGGCCAGGCCCGAAGCGGACGAGTGCGGAAGCCTCGTGGGTAGTCCAATTTTCTATAAATAGCTCCTTGCCCCTGTTTTGGCTCAGGGAGCCCGGTGTCGTTGCTGTGTGGCATTGCGGCTCGTCGCCGGGGCGTCGTGACGCCTTGCGGGACGGTGGACGCCGATCGCTCGGTAAGCTGCTGTGTGGCAAGCGATAGGGCCACCATACAGAGTAGATGTCTCCTTGCGGCTGCCTCTTCTGCGCCTAGGCTGGGTGCTGGGTGGATGCCGATTGTTGTCGAGCGAGTCATTAGGCCTAAAGCTCTGTGCAGCTGCCTGTCGCACGTGACAAAACTAGGTGGATTGTGGCACTAAGGTGTTGAACTCTGCTTCCGGCTCTCCCTTTTTTATCTCGCAATGCACGAGTTAGGAATAGTGTTTTTTTATTTTGATGGGCGTCTCGGCTGCCGCCAATGTATTAGCTAACATAACTGATCATCGTACCACGTGGGCGAGAGGCCTGAAGCTCCCTTCCGTTTGTCCTACTACATTGTTCTTTCGAGTGTTTTGAATGTAGGCGGCGGTAGTGATGTAGCCCACGGCTGGCTGTCTTCCGCACATCCTTAGCGCCGCTGGCCAGGAATGCAGTCATGAGGCCGGGCGCTGCAGATGCTTGGGACCTGCGCAACTGCCTGCAGTCCGGCGCTCTCGTGAGAGCTCGTCGCATCCGCAAGACGTGTCGACGCGAGTGACGGTTCGTCACCCCGTCGGCAACGTTGCTGTTGCGGGACCGGTACTGAGGTGAAGTCGCGGAGCCGGAGAGTGCAGAAGTGCCGACCGGTGGTGGTGTCGTGGTGCACGGACATTATGTAGGGACATGTGTTGTCATTTTTTGTTAGAGCTTGTGTAGCGGATTTTTTTTTCTTTTTGGAATATGATTTCAATTGGGGTTGGGGGGATGGGGGGTGCTCACAACCCCTGTAAAGTTGTGTTGCGCCTCATAGAGCATTTGTCCCGCACAGAAGCCGCATTCAGGGATCGCGACTATCGCGCGGTAGGTAGCGTTGTGTTCTCGAGAGTTGACCACACTATCATCATCATCATGGTTGTTACAGCGGTAGCGCTGGCGGTGACCCCTGGCCACGATTTACTGTATTTTGCTGACCTGCCCAGCGAGCGAAGAGCCAGCACGCCCTTTCTGGTATTGGCGCCTGCTGCTATGCACCTTGTGGCATTTCAACTTACTTCATCCGCACCGCTTGCCGGCGGCCGTAACATGGGCCGCCACGATTTTTAAAGACGATAGTCTTTCTTGGGGACCTTCGACACAAATATTTTGGTCTTTCTGTCTGTACATTTGTCTGTTTGTCTATTCCTAACAGCAACGGGTATTTGAAATGGCCGATCCCATCCGCAGCGACCACTATGTTGCTCAAAAATCAGCGTTCATACTTCTGTAATTGTCGACTAAAAAGCATTTATTTCGCGTGTCTGGGGCATTACAACAACACATATATACTCTGCATGTGCGCCTGTTACTAGAAAAGGCATACACAAGTAATTTTAAGCACCGTAGCGCTTATCACGCTGCGCTGACTATCCAACGCTTGCACGGAAAAGCGAGTGTTTCCGACGCTTTGCTAAAACGAGAGGGTGGTAACACCTACCCGTCGCCTTACGTTCTACACCTTATCACCTCTGAGGCGGGCACGCACGCCCGTCTCACAGCCACGCGCTTTGTTTTAAAAAAACTGCCAGATGGTGGTCATATCTCATGGGTGACGTGACTTGATGAGCTCGTTCGCCTCCGCTGCACGCTCGAGGCACTCTAACGCAGTGCCTCGAAATACCATTCACCAATTTTCTTGAGCAGAACATCAAATAGACGTTTTGTTCACTCTCTCCACACGCAAGACTATTGCCTTTCGACAACATTTCCAGATTAAATGCAGATAAGGGTCCAACTTTTTCGTCGTCTGCTCGCGCGACGCTCAGAGAAAAGCAGCAATGTTTACGCGTGCATACACTTTGGAAAATAAAAATGAATAAAGCCTCTTTTTGAATAAACTTAAAAGTATAATGACGATCTTTTGCTACCTTCTGCTCGTTTCGAGCTGCAACAGAAGCGTGCTGGTAGGTGTAGCTTGTACACTAGCAAAGCGAGGTATTTTTGGTGAAAATTAGCCATCACGATGGTGGTGTGCTGCGTGCCTCTCTGCTAATCAAGGCAAGGGAAGACTCCTGATGTGACTTTCCATGAGCTTCCAGTGACCGAGGTCCGTAAAGAATGAATGAAGGTGATTTCTATAAAGGATAAGTATGCTCAATTAGGCGTTGTGTGGCATCCTGAAAATGTAATGTGTTGTAAAGAACTACGTGTATTTGAAAGAGTAAGTTGGTGGGCTGGTTGTTGGTGCATGACAGACTAAGACGCATATTAGCGCAAAAAATAAAAAACCGACAACCTTAAGAAAGTAAACGATTTATTAAATGTATACTCACAACTGTTTATTAGCAAAAAAAGGAGAGATGACAAGAGTGCACATATGAAAGCCATGTCACTACATGTGGTTATGCAATTGGGTTTTAAAACACACTAAATGTGTGAAATATTAGTGTTGAATAAGTAATTTTAGGTGCTGTTTTGTTTCAAAGCCGTTGCAGAGTGCCTTTTATTGATTAATAATTTACCTGCGATCTGCATTTGCCATTTGAAACGAAGGTATTTATGCGCAAAATTATCTGGCTTGGCTTGTTATCTATGCGCGCTGGATGCCACGGCCACTGTCAGATATCATATTCCTTGCCCTCTCTTGCCCAGACTGTAAATGCAAGCCAGCTGAGTGTACTCCAACGGCAACACGTCTACCATTGTATACCCATATAGCTGGTATCATGAGTTAAATAAACATTTGGTTGTCAGCGCTTTTTACTACCTGTCTCTATCGTCATTCTTTCTTGTTTTGCACGCTGATACATGTGTTCGTATCTGATTTGCGATTCTATTTGAAAAATAATGCACTGAAATGTCAACTAAAATGCAAAACAAGATAATCAAAGTCACATGAAATAAAGTGATTCGAGATACATTCAACATTAATCAATGTGTGATGAAACTCTTCTCTAACCAGCGGCAACCCGTACATTTCCATGCATTCACTGGCGCTCAGCTGGGGTAACTGAAGCGCCCCTAGGCGGCGAAGTTTTGAATCCGAACCGGCGCAGGCAGCTCCGTAGACCGCCGTCAGCTGGGCAGGTCAGGAGTACAGTAGGTTGTGGTTAAGGCACCCTCTCTCGCGGGAGAGTTTCTTTGCAGTACGTTCCCCATGGGTCTCCTATGCGGATGCGTGGCCATGCCTGGCAACCATGGGCAGCGTCACTAGCAGACGCCTATGAGGACTGAAATAAAATGTCGCTCTACAACAGGCCAAATCAAGCTTAGAAGAATAGGAAAAACAGACGAAGGCTCCCACTCGGGCACATTTGAAAGAAGTATTGGGCGTGCAGCTGCTACGATGGGCGATTATATGCGCTGCACGCAGGCATGTGCCAAGAGCGTAGCCAGATTTTTTTTTTGGGGGGGGGGGGTGACCATACTTCGTGTATGTTCGTTCGTGCGTTTGTATGTGTGCGTGTATATATACATGTGCAAAATTGAAAAATTTCGAAGGGGGTGACCCCCCCCCCCCTGTCTACGCTCCTGGTCTGTGCTTGTGCTACTTCTCTCCACCCGATACAAATGTTACTTCAGTACATTTTGAAGGTGAAAACTTTAGCGCTAATCAGGACAGAACACGCGCTCTGCGCCAGGGCTCGTCTCATCTCTCTGTAATTAGTACTCGTTTGTGCTGAAGTTCTTACCTGCAAAGTTACGCAGCAACTAGGCCCATTAACGTTGAGCGTTTGAATGGGTAATTCATCTAGAACATCGTCTTCATGGCTTTTACCTTCCAGTCGTCTCAGGCAAATGCATGAGGGAGCCCGAGTTTTCATTGTACTTCAGTACAGGCCATTTCATTGGGGCATCTTAGCACCACCGTATAGTAAACGCTGCAAATACGGCATCTACCGCACGCAAACGTCGGTCGCCTGTCTATGCAGTAGGAAAGGCGACACGTTACGGTACTCATAGGCATGCGCATGGGGGGGCACCTCACCTAGGAGGGGGGGGGGCGCAAAATCTTCCCCATACATTGACCCTCAAGTCACCCAAGAGGGGGGGGGGGCGCTGCGTTGAATGATGGAGAACCCTGCACACACCTCTATGACGGTACTTACCGCATGGCTGTCCGGCTGGGCTGATACTGGGTTTCAGCTACAGTGGGATGCTGGGGCGGCTGCGGGCATAGGTCGGCAAAAATTGTGGAGCTCACTCAGACTAACACTCACCAAAATTTTTCTGAGCCGGACTCACTCAGACTCACACTCGCGAAAATTTTCTTCGACCAGACTCGCTCGGACTCAAACTCACCAAAAGATCACTCACCTTGACTCACACAGACTCAGACTGGTGGCTTGATCCGAGCCTGAGTGAATGAACTCACGAGTGAGTATGCCGACCTATGGTTGCGGGTTCATTAAATCACGCATGTACTGCGTGGCATGCAGATGGGCACCGAATGCTAAGCATGCAAGACGGCTGTGATGAGTGAAGAAAACGACAACGACGGAAGTGCGGGGTAAGGCGCGTGTAATGTGCGCGTGAGTGTCAGCGAATCAGCTGATGACCTGTGGTGGCCCACAGAGCTGGCGTGCCACGATTGGGCCACGTGCGACCATTAAGTGGCAGTAGGCTGTGTGGCTGGGGACGAGCCGGAGCAGTGGCAGACGGGAGACAGCGGGCTGAAGCGTCGGACGCAGGCGATCCATGTTCCGGCCAGGGAACGCGGCCGTCCATGCTGCTGCCGTCCAACCACCAGCTGGGGCGGCATTGCCGGCACGAGTACTGCATCTCGGGGCGTGACCTGGCCTGCTGTTCTCTTCCTTACCGAGGGCATCGCGGATCTCGGCGAGGCGTCTCCACGGTCAGCCGTTCGACACAGCGATGAACGTGGCCTGGCTAATGGTAACGGTTGCGTCGAGCATCGCGTCTCGGCGCACGCTCTTCGCTGGACGGGCTGGCCATTCCCCACATGGAGCATCGCGTCTCCGATGCGGGCTGACTGCTCAGTAGTCGCACCCATGCCATCAAGCGCCGTTGTCACCAGAGCGTCGCACATCGGCAAGGGACGAGCGAGACGTTCTGCCGGGCGAGACGCGGGCGTGTGTTCGGAAGACCACGGAGCAGGGCGAGGTTCAGGGTGGCGAGGATCCAGGTGCCAGGGGAGTTGCTGGCTGAATCGAGGATCGCCGAGCGGTGCTGAGCCGTACCGAGCGACGCGCCAGACTCGGACGTGGGCCACGAGCTCATGAGCTGCAGTGTGCACCCGAGGGTACCTGGCGGTGCCCTGGCCAAGAAGAAGGAACGTGCGGAAAAGAAAGCTCGAGGGTTGAGGCCACGAAGGCAGAGAAAGCGGTGCGCCGCTCGAGAGGATGAGTTCCTGGCAGCGTTCCTGAGCCGGACGTGAGACCCGTACATGTCGGCCAGGTCGAGCTCCGGTGTGTCCGTTCGAGGTCGAGTCCGTCGGCCTGTACAAGGTCCAAGGACAGGGCCTGCTGAACAGCTCCTGCCTGGGTGCAGTGGCCGGGAGCAGGTTCGTGGACGAGGCCTACCGGGTGTGGTCGTCGTGAGCCGTGGCCTGATCCTGGACCTCCGGAGTTGTGACCCTGACTGCTGGGTTGGCCGCGGCGTCCGACTCAACGGCGCTGCACACGGTAGCGTATCCGTGCGCCGTCAGCCGTTCCACCCATACCATGAAATAAAAAGTTCATGTTAATTCTTTCTCGTCCGCTATAGACAAACCTAGTGACGAACGTCCTTAACCATTACAAATTTCTGGCGTCCGCGACAGGACTAAGCTCTCGCGTTACACCTGAGAGCCTCACGTTGTTTGTGTGTGGCGGACGAGAATGGACGACAAGAGAAAGCTAGTTGAGCTAGGAAAGGAGATGAGGCTGAGTGGAGAGGCTTTGCTGGCATGGGTGAGCGCTGAGGAAAAAGAAAGGAGGGACCAGAGAGCTCGGAAACGAGGTCCGAGGCCGCGCTGGTCCAGGCATCTCCGCCACCGCTGCTCGAGAGTCGTGAGTCCACGCGACTGTTCTTCCGCATCACTGTGTATTGTGAGAAAAGTTGTTTGACTGAAACAACTTTCTTGTGTGGGGGGTTATTGTGATGAGTGAAGAAAACGACAACGACGGAAGTGCGGGGCAAGGCGCGTGTAATGTGCGCATGAATGTCAGCGAATCAGCTGATGACCTGTGGTGGCCCACAGAGGTGGCGTGCCACGATTGGGCCACGTGCGGCCATTACGTGGCAGTAGGCTGTGTGGCTGAAGACGAGCCGGAGCAGTGGCAGACGGGAGACAGCGGGCTGAAGCGTCGGACGCAGGCGATCCAGGTTCCGGCCAGGGAACGCAGCCATTCATGCTGCTGCCGTCCAACCACCAGCTGGGGCGGCATTGCCGGCACGAGTACTGCATCTCTGGGCGCGGCCTGGCCTGCTGTTTTCTTCCTTGCCGAGGGCATCGCGGATCTCGGCGAGGCGTCTCCACGGTCAGCCGTTCGACACAGCGATGAATGTGGCCTGGCTAATGGTCACGGTTGCGTCGAGCATCGCGTCTCGGCGCACGCTCTTCGCTGGACGGGCTGGCCATTCCCCGCATGGAGCATCGCGTCTCCGATGCGGGTTGACTGCTCAGTAGTCGCACCCATGCCATCAAGCGCCGGTGTCACCAGAGCGTCGCACATCGGCAAGGGACGAGCGAGACGTTCTGCCGGGCGAGACGCGGGCGTGTGTTCGGAGGACCACGGAGCAGGGCGAGGTTCAGGGTGGCCGAGGATCCAGGTGCCAGGGGAGTTGCTGGCTGAATCGACGATCGCCGAGCGGTGCTGAGCCGTACCGAGCGACGCGTCAGACTCGGACGTGGGCCACGAGCTCATGAGCTACAGTGTGCACCCGAGGGTACCTGGCGGTGCCCTGGCTAAGAAGAAGGAACGTGCGGAAAAGAGAGCTCGAGGGTTGAGGCCATGAAGGCAGAGGAAGCGGTGCGCCGCTCGAGAGGACGAGTTCCTGGCAGCGTTCCTGAGCCGGACGTGAGACCCGTACATGTCGGCCAGGTCGAGCTCCGGTGTGTCCGTTCGAGGTCGAGTCCGTCAGCCTGTACAAGGTCCAAGCACAGGGCCTGCTGAACGGCTCCTGCCTGGGTGCAGTGGCCGGGAGCAGGTTCGTGGACGAAGCCTACCGGGTGTGGTCGTCGTGAGCCGTAACCTGATCCTGGACATCCGGAGTTGTGACCCTGACTGCTGGGTTGGCCGCGATGTCCGACTCAACGGCGCTGCACACGGTAGCGTATCTGTGCGCCGTCAGCCGTTTCACCCATACCATGAAATAAAAAGTTCATGTTAATCCTTTCTCGTCCGCTATAGACAAACCTAGTGACGAACGTCCTTAACCATTACAACGGCCACGCGTATAGAAGCAAAATATCTTGGAAAAAAAGCACCATTAGCAGCCGTGCTGACCACTTTATGAACGTTGGCAGACCCAAGACAAACTCGCCTGTTTTCTTACGAAATCAACGAACATTTCAGCTGTTTCGCTCGTTGTTTGTCGTAGTAATAGGCATGCAAGAATGAGAAAATTTGAACTGCTGACCACGGTGCATCTAAATCAGAATACAGTTTATTTTTGTTAGCGCTTATTTACTAATAAACACGGTACACAGAAAAAGGTCTGATGTTTGAGGGCTTGCTGTACCAAGCAGCAAGACTAATGCTGCCACAAGAGACGCAATAGAGGCAGAATATACATCATATTCAATATTACAAATGCATGTCAATTGTTCAATCAGCATAAAAATAACATTTAAAAGTAATTAGTCACATACATGAGGTAAATACACATTGGTGGTACAGAAATGAATATGTGTCATAAATCAATATAGCACAAACACTGTAAATGTTACTTAATGTTAAGTAACATTTAGCTGTAATGTTACTTAAGGTTAATCCTAAGAAATCGTCAGGCCCTGACGGCATTGGTAATTCATTCCTACGACGCTATGCTGAACAAATCACTGACTTCCTTACTGCCCTTTTCAATGTATCACTCAAATATGGTCAGATACCAGCCGATTGGCGTAAAGCTCGTGTTGTGCCGATCTTTAAAAAGGGTAACCGCTATTCCTTGACAAACTACCGTCCTGTTTCTATCACTAGTAGCTGCTGTAAAATGTTAGAGCATGTTGTTGCAAATTACATTAACACATTTTTATCAGAAAATAATATTTTGTCGCCTAATCAACATGGTTTCCGAAAAAATATGTCTACGGTAACACAGCTTGTGTCTACAGTACATGAATTCGCACGGGTTCTAGATATATCTGGGCAGACTGATGTGTTCTTTTTAGATTTTAGCAAAGCGTTTGATAAGGTGCCTCATGGAAAACTTTTGTTTAAACTCGAAAATATTGGGCTACCTTCGGGTATCGTTAAATGGATTCATATGTACTTAAATAACAGAACTCAATTTGTTGAGGTCAGGGGTTGTTCTTCTTCTTCGCTAAATGTTTCTTCTGGTGTGCCACAAGGTAGTGTGTTAGGCCCCTTGTTATTCTTAATTTTTGTCAATGATTTAGTTGATGTTGTACATAAGGACATATCCGTCAGATTATTCGCGGATGATTGTGTTATTTTTAAAGAAATATGTTGTGTAAATGACCACATATTACTTCAACAGTCTCTTACAAGTATAGATGAGTGGTGTCAAAACTGGGGCATGGAACTTAATAGTGACAAAACAGTTCTCTTGAGAATAACAAGAAAACGAACTCCCAGCCTTTATACTTATTTTCTCCGCAATAACCCACTCAAAGACGTAGAAAAATACAAATATCTAGGAGTCACTTTGACAAAGTCACTTACGTGGTCAGACCACATTACAAGCATATGCACGGCTGCACTTAGGAAACTGTGGTTTCTTAAGAGGAAACTTAAATCCTCAACGAAGGAGACCAGATTATTGGCATATAACACCTGCATCCGATCAAAACTTGAATATGCCTCGGTTGTTTGGGACCCTCAATGTAAAAAAGATATTGCCTTGATTGAAAAAGTTCAACGGAAGGCTGTCAGATTTATATTTAGCAAATATAAAAGATATGATTCGCCAACACAACTTATGCAACTGAACGACATCCAAACACTGGAAACTCGCAGGAAAATTAATCGGTTAACGTTCCTACACAAAATTCTTTCCGGTAAAGTTACAACAAGTCTGCCCAACTGTGTGAAACCTCTATCTTCTAGAAAAACAAGACATAAGCATAAATATTCATTGGCGCCAGTTTTTGCCCGTACCACTGCTTTTAAAAATAGTTTTTTCCCTAGGACTATTGCTGACTGGAACTCTTTGCCAATAAGTGCTTTTCAGTCCGAAGATATTGAAAAACAGCTTGAAACTTTTTTTGTTTAGTTCTGAATGATGTATCCATATGGTGTGTATTCGCAGTGCCCGAGTAATGTAGTTAGTTGACTTCTGCTGCGCATGAGTGTTCTGATCACTGTTTATGTGCCGTAACACTGTTGTGCAAGTGCACTATAAGTTGTCTAATTAAGTGCTGTGTCATTGTACTTTTTTTGTTGTTGTTGCCCCTCCTGCTTGGGCCTAAGTATAGGCCTGCAGAACCTGTAAATAAATAAATAAGTAAATAAATAAATAACTAAAACTTGAAAGCAATGAGTGTTATACACATGGTAAATACACATTGGTGGCACAGAAATGAATATTAGTCATAAAAAATAGTGCACAAACATCATTTCAAGAACAAGAACTAAAAATAAACACTGGTAGCATGCGTGGCAGACTCCACTAAACCACAGTGAAGAAGGGCACCATAAGAGAACATTGTTAACAGAGTGCGACAAAAAAAGATGTCATGCAAAGTGTCTCGCTAATACAAAGGACCATAGTCTGCCAGCACGCAGCCTTTCACAAACTCTGGCTGTATGAACCAGCAAAAGATATTACACAACCTGATAGGAGCAAAGAATATTGGATCAGTCTATCTAAAGAAAGCGTTCATTGACATACAAGCTATGGGGTGTGCATATTGAAATGCAGTTTTATTTTAGTATCCTTGCTCCAAAGCACCAAACATTACCTGCTGGCTTACAAATCAGAACGGTGACTTGTAACATTCCCTCATAACTTCAGCCTTTCGGCCTACCCTTCCCCTTGAGACTAAGTGCTCCTTCTGAGGCAGATGGTCCTTATGTAACTGCAGTTTCTTCACTGCAACTCCAGTTGCTGGTGATGCTTGTGCTGTTTTTTTTGCTGCCACTCCTGAACACCCTTTTGTTGGTTAGCCTCGTACAGCGATTCCACTGCTTGTGGTAACATTTTCTTCAGCGAGGATTCTCGCCTCATGTAGTGCGCCAAACAAGTGTTGCAACACTGTGTCACTGTGAATATAGTGTAGAGAAGAGAGCAGGCGATCGGTTTCGGCCCCTATTTTCGATCTTAAGTGGCGCCTACTTTGTTCAGATGTTTTCTGCAAACCACACAGAATTTCTTCAGTGACCGGATCAGCTAGCACTTCAGGGTCTTCTGTGTCAGCAGATGTGCAGCTTGTGACAGAATGGGCAGTCATGTTAGGCCCTTCCCTGTATTCCACAGGTAGACGTGAAAAGCACCACCCATCATTAAGCAAAAAAATGGCAGCAAAGTGTTTGCATGGCAATTTTGACTTCTTGAAGTCGAAGTATGTACAGCTTGGATCACTGAAGTTAACTTCATGAAAGCCACCACCCTGAGTGACAGAACAAATGCAAAATGTTCCTTGTTCACTGCCGACTTCCACGTCCTCCGACCTGTAATCAGATGCTCTTGTGAGCCGCTCCATAATATGCTTAGCTACAACAGGGGGCCTCCCATGGAGGAAATCGGGCACATCATGATGATAAGGGCGGTATGAAGTTGAAAAACTAAGATTTGCTTGCAAGAACTGCACCTCTTTTTTCGGAAAAAAAGCTTTCAACTAAGACTTTCAAAGCCCTTGCAGGCTACGGCGACCACTGTTTCCAGCCAAGTATGCCTTGAGCTCCTTGTTTTTTTATTCTGTTTCGTTGTTTGTGCCAAAACAGAGGTCCAACCTGTACTTTTTCACCCACATTTATTTTAATGAAAGCCATTTACTACTTAGATAGGCTTGCAGCTTCTCGTTTCCCTTCCATTGTTGTGACTCCTTCAAAGCTTCAATTGCTTTGGTCAAGTCACCCTCGTTTGTACTGGCTGCTACTTGCCTCAGCATTTTCTTAATATCGTCAACATCTTGTACTTCATTTTCTTTTTTTTGAAAGCTAGCTGCGCCAAGCCTGCTCTCGGTGAAAGTCACATTGGACTGGCCTACTCTTCGGAAAGGCAACAGAAAGTGCACTGATCTCTGTCTGGCTATAGCCCACCATCCAAAACTTAGGACTTAGGGTTATATTTCAGGCCTTAAAGATGTTTAGTGCCTCTTCAATGCAAAGAGCTGTTTCAAATTGTACAATGAAAGCACCTGCAACTTGAAGTTTTCACCACAATAAGGAACAGCGGAAGTGCATATTTCGTTGTTTTGTATGTAGCATCAAGACATACGACAACGTCACTGTACTTAAGTATCAACTCCTTCATGAATTCAGTCTGAATGCAAAGCAGCAGTGTCTGCTCGCATTCCTTTGCCACAGTTTCTAAAGTGTCACAATCAAGTAACTCGTCCTGCGGTTCCTTTTGCCCATCAGGATCATTTTCCAGAGACATGGCATGATAGGCTCGGAAAAAACATCTTGTTCCAGGTGCTTTCTCTTTTATTTTTCTACATACACTGCCATATTCTCTTGATCAAGTGAACTAAATCTCTCCTTGCGAAGTGCCTTCTGAATATGATTTTTTATGTCTGTCTTCGTAGGGTAAAAGTCTCTGCAAGTAGATGAGGGGCACTGCTTGTTTGAGAACAGTACATCTCGGACAAAAACCTTAGGCAGCTCTCAACAGCTTTTACAGATGTCACACCTTGTTGTACACGCTCACAACTTTTTTGGACACTTCCGAATTTATCGGCTGTGCGTACCCTGCCCAGCCAGCATCAATGTCATGATTAGAGTGGCTTTCCCTGTCGGACATACCGACATAGAAGCGATGCTGGTGCAGAACAAGTTTACCACTAGCTTCTTCTTGCAATGCCAACATCAGTCGAGAGATCATTTCCTTTGAAGTTGTTTCGTGCTGCCATTTGGTACATGGTTGTGGGATGTTGATCTAAAAATAAAAGAAAAGAGCAAATGATAAACAGCGTAAAAAAAATTTGGTTGTTTCCAAAATTGGCTGCAAAAATGGGAACCTCTTTCAGTGGTAGAAAATAGAGGTGCATTTGACATACGAAAGCAGAGAATACATGGCAATTGAAGCACGTAGACATAAAAAAGCTGTGTTTTATAACGGTGAATATACACAATACCCTCAATACAATATTACTAAAATAATTTTAAATACACAACCTTTCTTCAGCTTTAGCTGCATTTGCCAGAAATATATGCGCTGCCATGCATCCTTTACCCATGAATACTGCACTTCAGTGCTGTAAACACTAAAGAGCAGTTAAATTTTTCAATGGCGCTCGACTGACACTTTCATAGGTAGCATGAAGTGCTAAAACCTTGCAGGAATGATTGCACTATCAACACATAAAGAGATCCAAGTAAAACACAACAAACAACAGTAACAAGAAAAATTTTGCACATTCACGCACTAATCGAGTGAATTATAAAATCATGACTGCCCACGAAACTAACCAACCTGTTTGTCAAGAAGTATTGCAAGATGTGTGTGCAACACTCTTGTTGCTTCTTGGTCCTAGTAACATGCGCAAGCAATTGTGCTGCAAAATGTAACTCTTGCACAGACCTAGCGTGTCGAAACAAGTGTAGTTAAAGATATAACCCACTTTAACGAGCATTCTTGAGATTATAGAGGGATTTTCACGGCATAAAGAATGATTTATAAAATAAGTTCTTACATTCACAAACTAAGTAACGTTTCATGCAGTGATTTCAAAAAGAATTAACAGTTCAAGCTGTAAAACTTGTAGGTTGAATAATTGTCCACACAGTATTTTCAAAAATACAGGGCGTGCAAACACGGACACAAGAAAAAAAATCAGGACACCACAAACTTATCAATATTATAATGAATACTTACCACTATATTGAATGCTTACCAACTAGCTCAGCTCTCTGTTATTCTAAGTTTCAAAATTACGTATGCATCATAAAACAGGTGTGCATAATATTTAAAGGTGCTCATACTCGTAGACTTTATTCAGCCATTTTGGTCACAATCAATAAAAGACACATTTCTGCACAGAACGAGGAGCAAAAAGTGTAATTCAGTATTACCTGTGCAATGCACATGCATTATTAAAAACATGTATATCATGGTGCATGTTTCAAGCCACGAGGCGCGTTGTTGGGCTAGTTGGTTTTGATCCATGAAACTGGTGTAGCGCGCAACCACAAGGACAAAGGAAGAAACACACACACACACACACACTCAGCGCTGCAGATTAAAGCCACGGATTGCTTTCACTAATTTAACGCAAACTACTACTACTTTGTGGATGTCTCCAATTTTAACTACAGTATTGATTAAAGCCAACAAGTAATACATCAGGCTATATGCGTTCGTTTTTCTGTTTACCCTGAATTCCGGATACAACTCCACTTGTTTCACATGCATCGTTGCAGTGCACCCCTTCTTCTTTGTCCCCTGTAGCTTCACCTTTTTTCGCTGGAAGGTAGCTGCTGACCAGTCGGCATGCTTCTCCTATCGCATGAAATGAGATATGGAACATCACTATGCAACAAATAATGGCAATCATAGATGGATAAGAGGAAGTAGTTTGTGTTTTGGCATTATAAATTCACTTAGGATTGGCACTCCACGTCTCCACTTGGGTACAGGTGCCACAGTATTTGGCTCACATTTAAATTAGCATTATGGCTTAACCCTCCCTTGTCCCCTCCCCATAAAATAAATCCCCTGGGTTTTACAACATAAAAGTGCATACCACAAGAAATGCTAATAGGGCTGCACGTTTAATCATTTTAACCCTAATATTACTCTTCTTTAAGTAATTACTGTTTTATCTAGCTTTATTGATGAGCAGGTGTATTACCGAAAAAGAAAAAAACTGCATTGATATTTCTTTGCCAAAGACAGATTATTTTCAAAAATGTTCACTTTAACAATATTCGATGCCCCATGTGCTACTCATTTATGTATTTTGTGTCACTCTGCAACTGCAGCAGTTGTACGAGTTTCGCTGTTACAATTTTACGTGCATTCAGCAAGGACAGACAGCACTGGAAGTCCCGCTGTTAGAATACGGCTCACTTGGTTCGAGTATCAGAGAATGTCACATTTTAGGCAAGCGTTTTTCACTAATATCTGGTAATACGTACCTCGATCGCCATGGAAACGTTAATCGGTCGATAAACAGATGAAACTTTTATGTCCTATAAAATAACTAAATAAAAATAAAATCTGCCAAATAATTAATAAACGTTAATGATGTCGATCAGCGTGGGTTTGTTCTTTTGTTTCCCTACAGTGATGTGGTCGTGAAGGCATGTCACTGTGAATGCGCATCAGCAGGATTTTGTGCGACATACCAATACTTGCACGCTTCAATGCGAAAAAGATATGAGTGCATGTGACAAAATAAACTATCCGTATCGGCTCGATCGATGTGTCCGTGTTAATGTTATCTGTCGATTTCTTGAATTCTGCACGTTGTGCAGGTCTCTTCCAAAGAGGCAGCCTCTGCCCGTGGTTTGGACAACCTAAAAAGGGATGTCTTCATTTATGACCGTATGTCCACGTTGAGTGCTGAACATCAGCCTGCCTGCACAGATAAAATAAATCTTTACATCATCCGTCGCAACGTGGGAGGTGCCCACTGTGCACTAGTCGAATCTCTCAGGACTCTTAATATAAAAGTTTGACCATCCATCCATTCATCCATAACGCACCATCCTGAGGCGGCACGTACGCGCTACATATTTGCGATGAACATACCTTTTGGCTTCACGGAGTGCTCAGTCTGGAAGCACACATCGACAGCGGCGAGTTCTCTTAAAAGCTCTTCGCATGCCTCTCTGCAGTCAGCATAGCCGGTCCACGTGTTTCCACACTTCTTCAAGTCCCGTAGGTGCCTCCTTAATACGTCTCTTTCAGGGGCTGTCGCCACTGCAGGCTCCATAGAGACCCGCGCCGCAGGAAAAGTGGCACAGAATCTGCTCTCAACAAGTGCTGAGCGTAGTCACAGCGGCCAAGCGGCGCTATCGCGCTATTACACGCCCGACATGCTTGTGCTCGGCCAACACCATTCGGCTTGGCTACGCTCGCAAAGCGCGTCTCTGTTGCTAGGCAACGGCCACGCATGCGCAAAGGAGACCCATGTAGAACGTACTGCAAAGAACGTCTTCCCTCTCTCGCCTTGCATCGCGTGAAGCGGCGCATGTGGACAAAAACCAGTTTTCAAGGCAGCGCTGCCGTAGCATGGGCTGGCAGGATTGTCAGCTCCACGCCACTCTGCCTTCTCGGATGCTGTTCAGTGACCTGTTGCCTGTGTTCGTGCCCGCTTAACAAAAGTTTTTCTGGCAATGTTTTTGCTGGCCACGCGACAGTGAGGCAATGCCAAGTCATTGGCAGCAACGACACTGCTTCGCACCTAGGTGCGAAACAGGATATACTATTGGAAAAAAAATTGGCAGCATATCCACGGACTGAATGATGAAGAGTGGGGCGAAGCATTCGTTGGTCCATTCGTTCTTGCTTCCTTCCATTCATGCGTCCGTCTGTGTGACCGTCCATGCGTCTATCCGCCCGTCCGTGCGTGTGTCTGTCTGTGCGTCCGTCCCTGCATTGGTCGATGCATCCGCCCCTGCATCCGTTCATGCGTCCATCGATGCATCTGTCTGTGTGTTCGTTCGTCCATCTATTCAACACCCCAAATACCACCATCTCGCATCTTTTCATCATATAATCTCCATATAGAAGAACTGCCATCCAGCGGACATTCCAAGGACTAAACGAGAGGTTGCACGCGCACACTTTCTTACGGCTTGCGCTTCGGGTCTACTTCCCACCTTCAACCACCTCGAGTTCATGGTATATACTAGTTCATTTTATTCATGGCACTGCGGCCCAACGCTCGCTAAACCTTTCTAAAACCAAGGAGGTTACGCCCAGCGAGTATAACGTAGCAACCTTTTTCTCTCAGATAGTCCTTATTGTACATGCCAATGGCTGCTAATAGGAAAGGAGAGACAGAATTCGGCTTTTACTTTCTTACGGCTTGCGCTTCGTATCTACTACCCACCTTTAACCACCTCGACTTCATGGTATATACTACTTCATTGTATTCATGGCACTGCGACTCAACGCTCGCTAAACCTTTCTAAAACTAAGGAGGTTAGACCCAGCGAGTATAACGTAACAACCTTTTCTTGCCAGATAGTACTCAATGTACATGCCAATGGCTGCCAACCATACTGAAAATTCCTATACAGATAGGACCCGTATCATACGATGTTATTGGATACAGGTGATACAGAGATTACGGCTCATATAGGAGGTATAGTGATTACGATCCATATAGGGGATATACGGCTTATGGGCTATATAGGGCATAGGGTACATGGGCCATACAGGAGTTACAGGGTTTGTGGGTAATATAGGTGATAGGGGTCTGATGAATTCTCCGGTCTTTGCTAACAATCATAATGTATTGCAAAATAAGAGAGAACGGTCGCACAGAACCACACACCATATAATTTTAAGCAAGCATAAAGTAGCCCAAGAACAAGTCCCTCTGCAGAACATCCCTAGTTTCTATGGGCAAGTAGTAGGGGTCATAAGTAATGTTTGCCTAAGCATGGTAATAAGGCAATGCCAGTTTATAAAGTGTAAAAAATACGAATACGCCACATTGGGCAATTTAATGGTGCTTCGAAAGGGCAGTAGACTAAATGGGTGGAACAAAGTGTTGTATGTAGTGTAGAGACGGGACATTGGAGAAAAACAAGAAGACAAATATTTTTGCATCCTGGAATTTATTTATATGAATAAACATTTCGCAAACAAGTCTTTTTATTTTTCTCAGCCTGCTAGGTGCATGCTTATGTGCTCGCTGATTAACAAATTTTTCAAAACCATCTGCACAGTAATGGCCAAATACATGCAGCACTTACTAAATACTTTACTTATTTGTTAACCTGTAGGTTAAAACAAAGCAAAATACCATAAAGGGTACTGACACAAAATTTCGTGGCTCATATAGCCAGCCACATTGATTCCCTTGAACCTACGTACATCTACAAATTTGATGAACAATTATAGCTTAGATGGTCAATTATATGAATATTGAAGTTTTCGAGCCTGATAAAGTGCTATATGCCGCACCTCGCATCATTGAATCACTGAAAGTGACGTGAAGCTGAGTCCCAACTTCAAGGCGCCACCACTGTTGCCCAGCTCAGAGTTGGCACAGCTACATTATTGACATCATAGTCGTTGTTGCCCTTTGGCCACACTTGTGCTAGCAAACTACTATTCAGGAACTGCTGTGTCCATGCCTGATGTAAACATGTGGAACGTGAGGATGCCTCAAGAAAATTATTGCACCGAAACGACAACGATTAATTTGACGACAACGACATTGTGCTGCATATGCAGCAGCAAAATAATGTGAGCACACAATGCAGGTAGCACGGAAGTGCGTCAGTGTTCTGTGTGTAAGGAGGAAAAAAACAATACGCCATCGTGGGCCATCTCTTAAGTGAGAAGCGCTGTTGCGAAGCGCGCCTCCAACGACGTTACGCAGGGCGCCATGAATCTCGCCGCTGACTCCACTGTTACGAAAGACGGCGACGCCAACACGGTCCCGAAGGCGTCACTGCTTCGAACTCTGCCGGGTAGGTAACCCAGCCTTCTGGTAGCGTAGGTTTCTCAGCTCGCGACTGCTTCTGCGCAGAGCTGATAGACGAGCGGACGAGACGACGGTGAAAAAAACAAGGTTTATGTACAGCATATTTACAGAGGCGTTACGAATTCGGCACTGGGGCCGACAGAGACTAGAAGATCCGAGCTCTCCTCTCTCACACATAGCTCTACTGCTCGCGACACGCCGCAGGGCTTCTTTTATATGCACCGGGTGACTTCTTTGAGTAACCAAATGTCTAACCAGAAGCGCCACTGGTCGTGAGGTCAGAATCCTCCAAAGGGGTCGCCGCTGAACCGCGTCATTATCATCGAATCTGGAGAGGCTGCGCTGCACGTGGCTTCACCCAAGAACGAGTGACGTCGCCACGCATTGCGTCAGACTTGCCAGACAGGAAGGCGCCGGCTGGCTGGCTGAGGTGACTCACTGCACGTGCGCGGCAGAAACGCACCACCGCGTGATGACGCCGTTGACTTGTTCGCGTCAGGCGGGCTCGCGGGCTGGCTTTGACACAGATTGCCTTTTTCAGAGGCATGGACGTTCGCTGTGGACTCGCAGACATAACAGCGCCGAGCACGAGCTGTATGCACCAGCGCCTTTATTGCTGTGTCGGTTGTCACCGCCCGCTTTCACTATTGATAGACCTGTTGTGCAAGTGCTACTTATGCCAGGAAACCCCGTTTTATATGTACCATTTCGCACGCTAGCTGGCATTTGTTGCACCCGGTGGCTCGTGTTCTCAGAGCTGTGCCAAGATGAAACTAGTCTGTAATAAACAGACAGCAATTCTCAATATGTTCCATGCTGCAGCAAGCAATCAATCGGCTGTCAACAATGTTTATAATGCAAGACAAAAATTTGTGTCAGTACCTGTTTAAGCAATATTCACTAGCCATAATCTTCAAACTTGTCACTGTCAGGGACGTGTTAAGGGGCACCTGTTTGTCCTGTTGATGCGCAAATACTCCAACGCCGGGCTGCTATGACGCTGTTGTTCTGAAGCTGAAGGACACTCCACAGGAGCTTTGTGACCTCCTTGCATCACGACCACAGCCAAGCCCACTGCTTTTTTTCTGCCTCTCAGATGAACCTGCATTGAGAAAATGTCTCTGTGATCCCTTTTTTTGTATGTGTGTGAGTTAACATTGTTACGCTCACTTTCAAAGTGTTTCTAATACACTTATAGTTTACTAGCGTAACTACTTCAAGGAATAAAGTTTCAATAGTTAAAATTGATCCAAGAGGTTTCACAATTTTGAATTCAAATAGGTGAATAGAAGGTCCCACAACAGAATATGCGTGGAGCTCTAGGCACGTGCATGAGTTCTGATCTATGGCCTTAGAAAAGCATTTGTAACGGCACATGTCTTTTCTACTGAGAACAAAAATGGGGTAAAAATGTGAAGTAAACAGTAAGTAGCGGTACACAAATATTCATTTTTTAATATCTTTCGAATAATGTTTGCTATTCGATTCAATTCGTATTGCAAATTTTGCTATTTGAACTATTCTAACTTTCCAAAGACAAAAATTACTGTCAATGTCTGACTGAAAGGGACCCTCCACATTTTTATTATGTTTCACCTCATCAACCTCGTATTGCGTGAAAGCTGCCTCTCTGGCTCTGCTACGGTCGCAAATGTACTGACTCAAGAAAAGACTTATTCTAACAAGGAGACGATAGATCTGGCAGAGGCAGGGGCTTATTTATAGTGGTTTTCGACCTTAAATTCGATCAACTCTTTGGCTGCATGAAATCGTGTATATAAACACAATCGTGTATATATAAATTCAACTGCTGCATTGCCTTGTTCTTAAAAAGGCAACTACGAAACGCTACCGTACTAAGACTTCCTAAATTTTGCCAAAACAAAGACTTCCATGTCATAAAAATAAACTTTGGAAGCCTCTCCAACTTTTTTCTAGAATTTTACATGAAGTATTTGAGAAGAATTTTAGAAGTATTTGATAAATTTTAGAACAACATTCAATTTGCACTCACACCTAAACGTCCCAGCCTTGGGACTTTTATTCGCCACACTACACGAGTCCGAACGATATTTATTTTGCTGTCACAGCTAGGGGAAGCGTAGCGTCCCCGTCGTGGCACGCGGTCGACGTGGCACAATCATATGTGAAAAAAAAAGGGGGGGGGGGCAGCGCACAGCCTGCTCCGACTTTATTCAGTTTTCCCCGTCGTCCCTAATACTGAGACGCGATCTCTTAATTGGACAACTGCACACACAGCAAGAGAACACGTGGTTCATTTCGTTAATTAAGTAGCACACACACTCGCCGACAACTTCATCGCACTCGCGAAATGCACGGCGTACGACGCGTCTTTGATTCCCTAACTCTGAGACATGATATCTTAATTACACAGCAGCGCACACAGCAAGAGAACGCGCCTTAACGTCTGCAAGGCGTGGTTCACTTCGTTAAATATAACGGCTAGCATCGCTCATGCACTCGCAAAATGCACCACGGACGACACCAAACTCTCGCGAGAAAGCCACAAATACTGGGGCAAATTTTTCTACCGAATTTGGTGGTAGTCTGGCAACACTGACCCTTTCAGTCTGGCAACAACCTATGCAACGCCACACAGAACGAAGGCACATTTTAATCCAGATCGGTCATGATCGAGTTCGAAAGATCCCATGGGACACGAGCGCGCTGTATGGTGCAGCGCGCCAACATACACAACACACGGGTAAAATGTGTCACAGAAAAAATAAAACACACGCACTCTCAAACATGTTTTCGTTGTGCCTTCCTTTGTTCGTCTAAACGCACGCCACCGAAAACGTAATGGAAAATAAAATCACACTAACCTCGAAGAAGGTGGACATCCCTGTGAAAGCAGCTCTTCTTGATGTCCTTACCCGGCTCACTTTGCCAACAAAGGCCTTTTTTGCCATATCGGCAACGCTCAGCGAAATGAAGCCTTGTTACAGCTTATTACAGCTTGTTACAGCTTATTGCACGTTTGCATGAAACCTTTCTGCCAAGCAGAGAACTATGTATGTGGTGCAGTACTTGTGTTCTTGAAGCAAGATGAATACTTGAATTTTCTGTTCATGTTTCCATGCAAGGGTTCACATGGAAACATACAAAACAAAGCGTAGAGAATTGTTTTCTCTTGTCCACTTTCTGAGGGATAAACACAGCCAAGTATCAGAGACAAAAATTTTTGTGCCACAAAAACACCTTCATAAACCATTTCAAGCAATACGTGGAAATTTCAAAATGAAAAATTGAGTTCCTTTTGTTTGCAAGACATCAATACCGTTACAAATAGGTGTCCAATGGAAATGCTGCTGTACATGCAAGCATACAACAAGCCGTTTTCAAAGGTTCAGATAGACGTACACAAAACAAAGCGCAGAGAATTATTCGCTATTGTGCACCTTCTCTGTGATAGCCCAGCCAAGTATCAGGAAAAGGAATGCTTGTGCCACCAAACACACTGATAAACCATTTAAAGCAATGCGTGCAAGTTCAAAACAACAACATGAGCCACTCTTGTTTCCAAGACATGAGTATTGTTACCATTAGCTGTTCAGTTGGAAGGATGCGGTACATAAATTCGTAAACATATAGCATTATTCAAGGGTTCCCATGGAAGCATACAACACAAAGCGTGGAGAATTATTTCCTATTGTCCACCTTCTGAGTGATAAACACAGTCAAGTATCACAGATAAGAATTCTTGTGCCACAAAAACACTCTCATCAACCATTTCAAGCGATACGTGGAAAGTCAAAATGAAAAATTGAGCCGCTTTTGCTTGCAAGACATCAGTACCGTTACAAATAGGTGTCCAATGGGGATGATGCTGTACATTCAAGCATACAACAAGCCGTTTTCAAAACAAAGCGTGAAGAATTATTTGCTATTCTGCCCCTTCTCTGTGATAGCTCAGCCACGTATCAGGTACAAGAAAGCTTGTGCCACTAAACACTCTTATCAACCATTTCAAGCAATGCGTGAAAGCTCAAAACAACAACATGAGCCACTCTTGTTTGCAAGGCATGAGTATTGTCACCACTAGCTGTTCACTTGGAAGGATGCGGTACATGAATGCGTACAATAAGCTGTTTTCAAAGGTTCAGATGGCAGCACACGAAACAAAATCTTGATAACTATTTGCTCTTATTCAGCTTTTGAGCAATGAGCACAGCCAAGTATATTTCGCGAGCAAGCAAGCTTGTGCCACCCAAACACTCATTCAACTATTTAAAATATTGTGTTGAAAGTAACGTAAACTGAATATTTGAATCAATTTGTTTTAACACAAGAAAACCATGGTAAATACTTCTTTGGCCAGTGGCGAAGATGCTTTCATGCATGCGTACAACAAGCTGCTTTCAAAGGCTCAGATGGAAGCACACGAAACGAAATTTTGATAAATATTTGCTCTAATTTTGATTTTGAGAAATAAACACAGCCAAGTACCGTTCACAAGTTAGCAAGTTTGTGCGAAGCCCACCAAACCGTCAGATCGACCACTTCGAGCAGTGCAGGAAAAATTGATTTGATTAGATGCAGTTTTGTTTCAACAACACCAGTACTGAAAAACCGTTTCAATATATTTTTATGTAATTATTTTGTACTTGTATGTATCAATGACTTTATTGAAATCTTTCATTGTAAGTGTTTAGACCACACAGCGCAGTTGCTATGTCAGAACAGAGACGCTTTGCCCCTTGACCGTGTCGTGTGCAATTATGCCTCGAGGCACAGGCCGTGCTGTGCCTCAAGGTGCAACTGCGTAGAACTCATTCGCACTATTCTTTGGTAGTCCTGCATGACCCCTTGTGCTTTGTGCCTTGGGGCAATGACAGAGCATGTGAGCGATACTTAGTCTATCTCTCCTGAATCTAAGAATGAATTTTCTTTTATCTTCTTGTGTATTGGTCATATAATAGGAAATTACTCAATCATTATTTACGGTTAGAGATTTCTAATAAAAAGACTATTCATCGCACAAATACAACATTTATATTATAGTTTTTTTTCATAAAATGCACAGCATTATTTGTGCAAATATAACATGTTTACAATTAGGGTGATCAAATGAAATTGAAGTACTTTGGTAATTATCTGATATACTTATCTGTTATACTTTAGCACATAATTGCATCTCATGATATGTACTAGTTAAAATTGGTTATTTCTTGAGGTTGTGTACAGCCAACTAATGGAGCTGAAAAACTGAGTATTTTAGGCCCTTCAATGCTAAAAAGAACAAAAATGTTACGTATGCCGATGTATTTAGTCTAATAAGTTCATTCATGTCCTATATTGACTATTAAGGTTAACATTGAGTCCTATGCAAGTCCTACGTATGGCCCCTATTCAGCCCCATTAGCTCCTATATTGTGCTAGATGGGAGCCACATACCCAACCCATAATCCCTCCATAGCTCCTACATACCCCTATACGTCCTGCCTATGTCCCATTCAGCTCCTACATACCACCATGTAGGTCCTGTATAAGGCCTACTTACCCTCTCTTAGTTACTGTATTAACTCCTGTGGCTCCTGTATTGAAGTATACGGATCCTGTATGGAATTATATAGGATTTTTCGGTAGGTAATAAGGATTGCAGCGTGCGCGTAAACTGAAAGCCGAATGCTCCTGTCTCTCAGTCCCCATTAGCAGCCATTGGCATGTATATTAAGCCCTATTTTTTATTGTTCAACAACGCACAGAAGAAATCTCTCACCGGCACCATCTTGGAGGTCAAAATTTTACACTTGTTAAACACTACAACGCTACGAGGGACGAACGGGTGCCGCTATAAAGAGCTTCGCCCCTAAAAAGTGAGCAGCCACCGCTTTTCGCTGATCCCCCAAAGACGAAGCTCGGAGGAAGATTTTGGGAACAGAATTTACATCGAAAGGATGGGACCTTGAACGAAAGCTGCTCTGTATGTGAGCTACACTTCGAGCCTTCATGTGTTTCGGAGACTACGCGTGCACGTTATCAATGGCGAAGAAATTCGCGTACCACGTAGGAGACTAGAGCTAATGCTGGACGCCATGCCGATGTTACTGCCCAATGCTCCAAGCTACTTATCGAAAAAAGCGCCGCATCCAAGACCTCCGAGAAAGCGGAAGAACTCGGCGGTCGAATCTACCATCTCCAAGAAATTTGCAGCAGCTTGTGTTGAGGGTGAGGCCACTGGTTCAGGTTCATCGATGGACCTTCCTGCTGACTACGAACCTGAGGTAGGGAACACTACTGCAGGGAGTGCTGCTTCGCTGGAACGCTTACTCAAGCTTTGATTATCTTCAAGTTATATGAGCTCCATCGCACCGCATCTCGTGTAAAAGAGAGTGGTGATTTGCGTGCTGCCACAACTTATCAACCAGTCTGGAGAGGCAAAACAGAAAAGAAACGGAGTGCCTAGCGCTACGTCCAGACGTAACGCTAGAAGCCGTTAAAGTTACGTCCAGACGTAAAAATAAAACATGTTAGAGTTACGTCTAGCGTGACAACAGTACAAAACCGGCAGGTTAAACACACTCAAACAGATCGGCAGCAGTGGTGTAGTGGGCTAACGCAGCTTGTTCAAGGCGGAGAGGTCGTTGGTTCAAACCTCTTGATATGTTCTTGTTTGCGCAAGTATTTTTTAAACAGTAAAGCAATAATGTTCCAAGGTTGCCGCATATACATGTTTAAATAAATATATATTTTATACAAAAAATAGCCTTCGCGGCCACGACGGACGCGCAAAGCCGCGTTGATACAGCGCTGAACAGTTTTCTGTAGCAATGAGCACACCGCAGAGCGATATTGTCCCACTGACACAGGAGGAAACTCCGAGACTGCCAAGTGATTATCAAACTCAAGGGCATATTGTGAACCACACGACGGACGTAACTTTAGCGGCTAATCATCGTTACGGCTGGACGTAACTTCCACCTTTCGCAAAAGCTACGTCTAGACGTAACAATATGAGCCGTTAAAGTTACGTCTAGACGAAAAAATAAATCATGTTGGAGTACCGTTCAGCGTGACAACAATACAAAATTAGCTGGTTAAACTCACCGAAACCGATCGGCAGAAGTGGCGTAGTTCGTTCTTTCGTCGGCACTCACGCGTGTCGGACGCAAGGATCATGTGCTCCGTAGGAGTGGCGTTTGCGGCACCTACTAGCCGCGGTAACAGGATGACCGAAGACCAAGACGCAGGATACAAGATTATTTTGCCACTACTGCCCAAGGGACGCGTCGCGCAAAACACTGTGTTTTCACACGGCGATGTGCGTGGCAGACCGTATCGAGTAGAAGATTTCCGAGACGCGCTCGGGCCTACAGGACTGCTGCCGGAGGTGTAGGTACTAGGGGCCTACCAGATAAATCATGTCTAGGCAGTCACCATTAAAAACGCGGACGCTACGAGATTCTTGCTGGACGTAAAGGAGCTGAAAGTCAAGGGCCAACGCTGCATCATCGTAGACTTCCAGGATCAGCAGGTGCGGCTGCGTCTTCATTGGCTGCTGCATGACGTCAATGGTGAAGACGCGCGAACGACGTTGGCGGCTTTTGGGAAGGTCGTACAAGTCACCCGGGAGCATTGGCGTGTTGAAGGAGTGAGCGACAAGAGGTCAACCACACGGTCTGTGCTTCTTAAGCTCAAGAGTGACATGAAGGTTGAAGATTTCCCGCATCAAATCAGGGTGGCTGGTGAACTGGCACTTGTGGTTGCATTTGGTCGGCCAATGCAGTGTAAGCGCTGTCAAGGTACCGGCCGTGTTAGAAGAGAGTGTAAGGTACCCCGATGCTCGCGTTGTTGGTGGTTTGGCCACAGGAAAGATGAGTGCATGCGCACGTATGCATCGGCTATCGGATCAGCTGAGGGTGAAGACACAGCAGAGTTGGTGATGGACGCGACCGAGGCTGAAAACGCGGCGAAATGTGCAGCTGACGTGGTGAAACCAGAAGCTTCAACTGGTACGGCCACACCGACTAGTGGGGATGGACCAGTAGTACAAGCAGACATAGCATCAGGGGCGGTTACTCAAGAGCCAGCTGGCGAAACCGAGGAAGGCTTCACAAGCACCCCATCGAAGGAGCCTGAGCCAGTGGAATTAACTGAACTACCAGTGTCTTGCGAGAGTATCAGTGGTGGGGCGCCAAGCAAAATACCCCGCGAACAGTCTGCAGGATGGCGTGAGGTGTCCAGTGAAAAGCATGAAGAGGGGCCACCTGCGAAGGCTACTTCGTTCAGACGCAGCAGCACAAGGCTGCGTCCCAACGCGATATTGGACAAACACTGGCCACCTTTGTCCTCCAGTGGCACGGGCCGACCTGGAGGCTTTTGCACCGAAACTTAGAGTGGCAACGTTAAATATTCGATGTCTTGCCGCCAAGCGGAAACAGAGCCAAGTGTGCAGGCTGCCCGTGGATTATGATCTGAGTGTACTAGCTGGGCTAGAAACAAAAGTAGACGGTGAGGAAGAGACCAGGGACATGATGCTGAGATTTATTGCGCGTTACTACGCAATTGTAAGGCAAGCAATAGGCACATCTGCAGGCTGTGTTTTGTTCATTAAGAAGTTACCGGGTCTGGTAGTGCAAGATAACTTTTCTTGCCCGTCTGGTAGATTGGTTTCCTGTGATTTTGTATTCAATGAATGCCAGTGGCGTAGGGTGTGTATTTATGCACCAACCATTTGCGAGGAGTGATCAATTTTTTAAGCCTAAAGCAGCACTTCAGATTGGAAAGGAAATATGTATTACTTGGTGATTTTAACTGCGTCATCAACGGATGAGATCGATCAAAAGCACGCACCATTTACGATAATAATAGGACGCTAGCGGACATAGTTACTGAATTCGAGTTTGAAGATGTGGGCAGCTGTATGGAGGGAACGCGGGATGTGCGTTTCACACATTTTCAGGGGAATAGCCATGCACGCCTTGATCGTGTTTAGTGTCGCTTGAACTAACAGCCCACTGCAAGATATCTGCTATCTAGCCAATACAATTCAGTGATCATTGTTTAGTTAAATGTGATATGGGAAGCGAAAACAAAAAGTAGAACTTTCTTATAGGAGCTGTGGAAGATGAATTCCACTTTGATCACTGACGAATATTTCTAAGATCAGGTAATGAACTGCATCAATGAAATAAAAATAGACGATGAAGCTAAACTTGCAGAACAATGGGAAGAGTTCAAGCAGCGAATAAAACTAAAAGCTATTGATCGTTCTTGCGCATTGAGTTACGAAAGGAAAAAGAAAGAAAAAGAACTCCGAGAGACTTTCGAAAGACCTATTGACTTGGAGCGCAAACAACCGGTAGAGTATAAAATTGACATACGCAATATTAAGCAGAAACTTGCACTGCATGACGAGGAACACTACCGCGGTGCACTCGTCCGCTCTAGGGCTGAGGCTTTAGTGGCTGGAGAGACGCCAACCAAAAGAGCACTAGGGGTGGGGAAAACAAACGCTCGACAGAATCGTATCGAAAAAAGAGAAAGATGGTCAGGAAGTAACCACTACCGACAGCATTTTATCCGTATCTTCAAGCCATTTTGAAAACCTTTTTGGGTTTAGACAGGTAAACCTCGAAATATTTAAAGAAGAATATTTAGGATGCATGCCGCAAGTGAGTGAGGAAGTGAAAAACGCTTTGGAGTTCTCTATATCTGCATCTGAAGTTGAACGGGCGATTGATAAGTTAAATCCCGGGAAATCTCTAGGACCAGATGGTCTTTGTGCCAAGTGGTACGAATGTTTTAAAAGTGTATTATCCCCAATACTTGCAGGCGTTTTTAACGAGGCATATGAGGAAAAGAAATTACCACCATGCTTTGGTGAATCACGTACCGTTCCGATTCCAAAAACAGACGAGGTTGAAAAGCTCAGGCACGTCACAGCGTTCAGGCCAATCGCACTGACATACGTATACTACAAAATATTAATGAAAGTTTTGGCGGCTAGACTTCAGTCAGTAATAAAAGATATCGTCACTCCACACCAAACGTGTGGAATCAAAGGTAGGTCCATAGTAACAAATGTTCATAAAATGCGATCCGTGCTCGAATGTGTGGGCATCAGTCAAGCTCGTGTGGCCATACTCCAGCTGAATCTGGAGAAAGCGTTTGATTGCGTTGCCCACGCTCCTTTGTTTGCAGTATTGAAGCACATTATTGTTGGTAAGATGATTATTGACGGTGTAGCCATGGCACATAGAAGTGGTACTACGAGACTAGTTATCAACAAGACATTACCCCCCCCCCCCATTAAAATTGAGCGCTCAGTGCGTCAAGGTTGCCCTGTTAGTCCACTGTTGTTTTTCATCTATAATGAAACTTTATGTCGGTCGATATTGCAGAATGACATCATTAATGGATTTAGAGTACAATCTTCAGAGGTCAAACTACTCGCATACGCTGATGATGTTGCTATTTGTAGCACATCCTATGAATGTATTGAAGAATCAATCAAAGTTTCTAAATCCTGCCGAAGTTACAGGAAGCCACATAAACTGGGGTAAGTGCCTCGGCTTTTGGCATGAATATTGGCCTTCAACACCAGAATTTTTCGCAGACAATAAATGGACAAGAACGCCAGAGTAATATATCGGAGTACTTCTCGAAACATACAAAAGTACTGATGAATATTGAACACAGCAAACGAAAGAAATTAAAGAAAAAGCTAATAGATGGAATGCAACTTATCTGTCCATGTTTTCTAGGGCTACTGCATGTAACTGGTTTTTAGTGTCTAAGCTGCGGTATGTGATGCAAGTGCTGTACTGTTTCCCGGTCAATGTGCAAAAATTACATCGTGTGTTTGCAATATATGTGCGGGGGTCTAACTGGGAAAGGTGCAGTCGCACGAATTTGTTTAGACGGGTGACGTGTGGAGGCCTTGGGCTAGGACATCTGTTTATCAAGCAGTTAGTGAATGGGTTTTTCTTTTTTCGTGAGACAAGAGATCCTTTTCTACTAACATGGTGTCAAACAAGACCAAGTAGACTGTTGCCTGAGTTTGTTGTGAGCACTCATGTTACCACAGGGGCTGTGCGAGGATACATGAAGGAAGTTTTGGTCAGCGTGTGGTTTATGTGTGTTCGTTTTTCAACTGACTATATACCTGTGGTCTGATGGAAAGAAAAAACTGTACAAAGATTTGACACGATGTTCCCCATCCCACTGTACAGAGAGCTATATACAGCACGCAAGGGTCAGAATGTACTTAAGTGAGTTAAAAAAATGCCGGCAGTGCAAAAACGTTCTTTTTTAAATTACACACCGGAACACATCCTGTAAGAACCTTCCTAGAGGAGCGTGGGTTTCGTATGCCTTGGGGATCTCACTGTCTAATCTGTAAGAAACCGGAAACTATTGACCATGTTTCCTGGCACTGTTGGGAAGGAGTTTATTTTTGGGACGTATTACAAAAGACAATCAAAAAAGAGTTCCTGTTAGACCCCCATGTGATCAAGTATTTGGCAATAGAAAATAAAGGATGGATTACATTCGATTTTATCATGATGACTGCCTTGCACAGTATATGGTGCTCTAGAATGGCTGGATTTTTTGTGACCCAGGCAGGAAACGAGCAAGAGAGTATTTTAACGAAAGCATCTCAAGATTACTCGAGGTAGTGAGAACAGACTAATGTGTACCTTTATGGGTGGAAGGGGTAGAAGCCCTACTGACCATGAACGAATTCTAGGACGTGATGTTTTATAGTAATACTTGACGGCCTTAGTTATTTTTAAGTTTTTTTGTCTTGTTCGTTGTGAATTGTAATATAATTATCTTAGCAACCAATTTGTAAAATTTAACCGGAAATAAAGAAAAAAAACAGGAGTTGCGTGGTTGCATAACGCAGCTTGAGTAAGCCGGAGAGGTCATTGGTTCGAATCCTACTGTATACTTCTTACTTTTTCGCGCAAGTGTATATATATATATATATATATATATATATATATATATATTGTAGTGGAGAATTCGCAAGGCAATGACTAGTGGGACCATCGCTGAGTGCGAAGGGCGAACGGGAGCACGAGCTGTAGGTGCTTGGCTGCCCGAGCATTTGTTTCCGTACCGGCTGTCTGCCTATTACCTGGCGTCGCTATTAAACCCCCTTGCAAAGTGGTCGAGGTGCTGGGTACGCGAACCTGGAACTTCGAAGCCGGAAGCTGCCCACTGCATCAGCAATGCCTGATCAGACAACCGAGAAGGGCACCACCCAGCAAAGCACGGCCCAATCTCAATTGGTCATTGTGCCTACCACCCTGCGCCAACGAGATCCGCCCTTATTCAGCGGCACCGAGGACCAACATGTGGAGGACTGGTTGCAGCTGCTTGAAAAGGTGAGCGCCGCCAACAAGTGGGACGACCCCTCGAAATTGGAGTATCACCCATTTTATCTCAAAGACGTCGCCAGCCTGTGGTTCACAAACCACCGTACTGAATTTATCACTTGGGCCGGTTCTGAGATCACCCTCGCCGCGCTATTCGATCGCCCGCAGTGCGCAAGCTGCGTGCTGAGCAGCGCCTACGCGGACGTGCACAAAGGCAGGGCGAAATCTTCACTAGCTATATTGAAGCTGTAATCGATTTATACCGGCGCTTCAACCCTGAGATGACCGAACATGACAAGATCAGGCATATCTTGAAAGGGATAGACGATGATGCCTATCAAATGTTGCTGGCAAAGGGCCCAAGTACCGTATCTGAACTTGTGACCTTGTGCCAGAGCTTGGAAGAGATTCGGAAACAATGTGCAGCAGTTCGGAGGTCGACGACTGCAGACGACTCTCTCGCTGCCCTGGCCGTCGGTGGTGATAGCTCCCTGCTGGAGCAAATAAAAGAATATGTACGCGAAGAGGTCGCACGACAGCTTTCGTGTCTCTCGTATCTGCCGACCACCGAAGCACCAACGAACCGCCTAACGCCGACCATCAGACAGGCTATTCAGGAGCAGGTCTCCGAGGCGTTGCCATTAACTACGCCTGTCTCTCCACCAACGCCTGTTGCCGCGCCACTGATTTATGCGGCCGTCGCAGCAATGCCTCCATCTCGTCTGCCAATTTATACGCCACAACCTGTGCGACCGTCCACCGCGCCGTTTCCAGCTACACAGCAACACGCCAGAAATCCTTGCCGCACTGCTGACAACCGGCCTATATGTTACTTTTGCGGAATTCCAGGTCAAGTTGCACGTCTATGACGTCGGCGCTTCACAGTTAAAGCACCAAGATATCCTGACTATTCGTTTCGGCCTCCATACCACGCGCCTCACGTATCACCTAAAGTTCACGAACGCGATGCGCAAGCTGCTTCCGGTACCCGAACCTACGCTTCTCGACGTTCTACTTCCCGCTCGCCTTCCCCTTCAACAAGTCGTCGTTCTGTGTCGCCTATGCGTCGACGACTCACCTTCATTGAGACGGAAAACTCACTGCCGCAGCTCCAGAGGCACGAGCTGCGTCATCGTCTAATCGTTTAAGTCCTCGCCTGTCTCCCGCCAATCTTATCGATGTAATCGTTGAAGGTGTACGAACACTCGCACTCATCGATACCGGTGCCGCGATATCTGTGATTTGTGAAAGATTCTGCCGCTCTCTTCGTAAAGTGACGATGCTTTCTCCCGTGGTTTCTCTTAGTACTGCGAGCACCCAACAAATTGAGCCCGTCGCGGCATGTACAGCAAAAGTGGTTATTGGAGACGTGTTGTACACCATTGAATTTCACGTGTTGGCTTCATATTCCCACGATGTCATCATAGGATGGGATTTTTTATCACGTCATCACGCCGTCGTGGACTGCGCTCGGGCCGAAGTGCAGCTGTTACCGTTTCGTGAAGCGCCTTCTGTTGATGTGGCCGTATCTAGTGTGGCTAACCTTGTCGTCGCGACGGACATAGACCTTCCTCCTTTCAGCGCACAGTTTGTCCCTGCCTGCAGTGCTTCACTTTCTGACGCTACCGTCCTATTCACGCCATCTGACATCTTCGGTAGCCGCCACCACACATCGCTGCCATTCGCCGTTCTTGAGCTTTGTCAAGACACTACCGGGATATTTATTTCCAATCCCAACTCGTGCCCCCTCAGTTTGCGCCGGAACGAGACGCTCGGCCACATTCAGCTTATCGATGAAGGTACTATCGTGCCTGCCCATTTCTTCGACACCAAGCCGAATATGGAGCTAAACACGTTGGTTCCTCACTTTGCCTCGAAAAACGTGTCTACCGATGCATTTCACCGTTCTATCGACAGCCATCTCGCCCCGGCTCAAAGAGAGCAGCTTGTTACCGTGCTGCACGAATTCAAGCGTTCGTTTGACTTTCCCCGAGCGGTGCTAGGAAGAACGAACACCATTGTGCACACAATTGACACAAGAAAGAGTACTCCTTTGCGCCAGCGCCCTTATCGTGTGTCACCAGCGGAACGTCAGGTAATTGCAGAACAAGTAGACGACATGCTACAGCGTGGAGTCATCAAGCGTTCTTGTAGTCCTTGGTCTTCCTCAGTTGTACGCGTCAAAAAAAGGATGGTTCAATCCGGTTCTGCGTAGACTACAGGCGCCTAAACAACATTACGAGGAAAGATGTTTACCCTCTTCCCCGCATAGACGACGCTCTCGATTGTCTCCAAGGTGCAGAATTCTTTTCCTCGCTTGACCTTCGCTCGCGTTATTGGCAGGTCCCAATGACTGAGTCTGATCGTCCAAAAACGGCGTTTGTCACACCGGATGGCCTCTATGAATTTACCGTGATGCCATTCGGACTCTGTAATGCGCCTGCCACATTCGAGCGAATGATGAACAGCATTTTACGCGGTCTCAAATGGAACATTTGCTTGTGCTATCTTGATGACGTTGTGGCTTTTGCACCCTATTTCGCTTCGCATCTCTCTCGTCTGCGTAGGATTCTACAGTGCCTTACAAACGCCAGGCTTCAGCTTAACCTGAAGAAATGTCACTTCGGGACTAAACAACTCACCATACTTGGTCATGTCGTCTCGAAAGCCGGCATTCTTTATACAGCACCCTTCCTCTGTCACCTGTTTGATTGAACCGCTCAAGCTGTCCACGGACAAGCGCCGCCTTGGTCGTGAGACGGTCCACGTCAGTCGCCTCAAAGCCTGTTACGACCCTCCTGTTCTCTCGTCACCTTGAGTCGCCAGGATGGCTCGTCTTCGTCGCCGGGGCATTGTAGTGGGGAATTCGCAAGGCAATGACTAGTGGGACCATCGCTGAGTGCGAAGGGCGAGCGGGAGCACAAGCTGTAGACGCTGGACTGCTCGAGCATTTGTTTCCGTACCGGCTGTCTGCCTATTACCTGGTGTCGCTATTAAACCCCCTTGCAATATATATATATATATATATATATAACGAGGGTGTCGTACTGGCAGACTTGGTGTCATTAGGTTGTATACGAGGGACTATTGGTCAGCTGCCCGCTCGTAATGGGTTCACGTGCTACGTGACGCCAAACATGCGCATAAAAGAGTGTTTCACACTCGCCGCTCGGCTACAGAGGGCGCTGACTGACAGTCCCACTTCTAAACTCAGATATAAGCCCAAAAAGTGGGTGGAGGGAAGGCCGCTGTGATAGCTCAGTGGTTAGAGCATGGAACGCGTTATTTGAAGGTCGTAGGTTCGATTTTCTGCTCACGGCTGGTTATTTCTTCACCCTCTTTTCTTTCTTTTATTTACTTTCCATTTGTTCCAATAACGTCCCCTATACATTCCTTGGCATTATTGTCTGTCAGATATCATTATTATTGTATCAAAACACAAAAAAACGAACCCTAATGTACACACTACTTCCCTTAAATATATATATATATATATATATATATATATATATATATATATATATGTGACGCTACGATGAATGGGCGCCGTGGCCTGGCTCATACCCCATGTTTATTCCGTTCTGCACTTCCTATTCCTCTGCCTCTACCAACCATCACTTCATACGTCACACGATTCCCCCTCCCTCTGAAAGAATGCATGCATTACGAACAAGAAAAAGTAAAGAAGAAGAGGTTGAAAAGTCACAAATGTCAAAATTCAGAATTGGTTCTATGCTTCAGAGGAGTTCCGTACACTTTCAAATACTTCAGGAGCGAGTGCAGCAGTCCGGTTAACACAGGAGTTCGGGTGGGCGAGCTTGACTGTGGCGTTCTGGGAAAGATAACCACGTCTTGCACAACTGCACTGACCAAGACACGGCCTCAGCAGCTGCGAAGAACGAACGGGGTTGAACGTCCTTGTAGCCTTTGAAAGTCAGACGTCGTATGCGCCGAATTTTCTGTCGTGGGTGCTGTATTTTGTGTCGCGGCTGAGACAGAATTAGTGCTTGCAGCCTGCGTGTACAAGAAGTGAAGTTCAAGGAACTATGTCTATGTTCGTGCGTTGCACAAATTATAACGTTCAGTCTCTTTCGTAGTTTTCTGTGGCGTTGGCTCCGTTGTCGTAAAGTAAAGGGATGGTGTCTGAATCTTTGCATGGTAGAACTGGTGACTTCTTGTCTTGTTCGGTGTTTCCTGAGGTTTCGGAGCTGTAATCTTAGGCGCAGTCTTGATATTTTATGCCAAACGCGTTTCTGGCGCCGATCCTTTATGCGAAGTTGCCTCGCTTCTTGAATTTGTTTTAAGAGGCTTACTTTGCGTCGTTCGATGCGTCTGAGTCTTCGGTGTTGCTTCGACAGTCGAGTGTGTATGCACCGGACGGCGATGCATGAACTCGTGCGGAAGGAGCATGGCTCGACTGGGTATTTTCTCGGTGTGTCAACTCATCTATCGTGAACACGGCGTCCTTATGAGGCAAACGGTGAGAGTCAGGAACGCTTGAAGAGCCGCGTGATGGAAAACCGGGTGGTGGACCACGTATTCGAGAAGAAAAATGAAGTGCATGAGGTGGGTAAGCAACGTCTCGTGTCATGTGCTGGAGCGATGACTTTGAAAATACCGGCTTTCGTGAAGGGAAACCTGGTAGAAAGCTACGTTCCTTGAGAAATAAGCGTGGACTGTGACGGCCGCGTGTGGTTGTATGCAGATGGCCGGTAATAAGGAAGTCCTTGTCGTAGTCGTTAAAACGGGCAATCATCTGCTCTCTGATTTTTTGCCATGACTCATCGTTCTCGAATATGTGTATTAGATAAAATTTAAATGCCTCACCAGTGACGTAGTCGCTGAAGTTCGTAACCATCTCCCGTTCCGACCAGGATGCAGCGGCGGCGTGGAACTCGAATAGGTTGAACCAGTCCTGTACAGGTCCGTCGTCCGCTGATCCGGTGTACTTAGGGATGTCAAGGTCGTCTGATGCTGCTGTCATGATGCTTGGTGGTCTTGGTGGTCCGCGTTCGGTCACTGCGTCTCACTGAGGTCTTCGATGATGATGGCCGGGCGATGAAGTGGTTGCGAGGTCTTCATCCTGTCGACTTGTGTGACGCTACGATGAATGGGCGACGTGGCCTGGCTCATACCCCATGTTTATTCCGTTCTGCACTTCCTCTTCCTCTGCCTCTACCAACCATCACTTCATACGTCACACACACACACACACACACACACACACACACACACACATATATATATATATATATATATATATATATATATATATATATATATATATATATATATATATATATATATATATATATATATATATATATATATATATATGGGCTAGTTCGTGCTGACGAATTGCTGCACAGTGTAGAATAAATGCATGACACAGGTCGTGTGTGTCAGTGTTTTCACTGTGTCCTGCGTTAAGTCCATGCTGTCGAGTATTTGAGACTGCTGCCGAGCAAGGTTTTGTTTGGCGTTGCATATGTTGTTGCCAGGCTGCAAGTTGGTCAGTGTTGCCAGACTGCCGCCAAATTCAGCAATATATTTGCCCTTGTAGTTGTGGCTTCCCCGTGAAGGTTTGGTGTCGTCCGCGGTGCATTTTACGAGTGCATGAGCAACGCTGGCCGTTTTCCGCGTCTTGCAGACGTCGGGACGCGGTCTCTTGCTGCGTGCTGCGGTGCAGTTAAGAGGCCATTCTAATTAACCGAATGAACCATGCCTTGCACACTTTGGCGTGCGTTCTCTTGCTGTGTGGGTGGCTGTGCAGTTAAGAAATCGTGTCTCAAAGTTAGGGAACCAACGACGCGTCGTCCGCCGTGCATTTCGCGAGTGCGATGATCTTGTCTGCGAGTGTGTTTGCGACGTAATTATTGCAATGAACCGTGCGTTACAGAAGTCGGGGCGTGTTTTGTTGCTGTGTGCACAGCTGTGCAATTAAAAGTCGCGTCTCAGTATTAGGGACGACGGGGAAAACTCAATAGAGTCGCAGCAGGCGGTGTGCTGCTCCCTTCCCCCCCCCCCCTTTTTTTCACAGATGATCGTCCCGCGTCAACCGCGCGCCACCACGGGGACGCTACGTTTCCTCTAGCTGTGTCAGCACAAGACATATCGTTTGGAATCTTGTAATGGGACAAATAAACGTCCCAAGGCTGGCTAATTTGGGTAGGTCGGATATGCTACAGCAATATATCCCGCCGACCAAGCGCCGTCGCTTGCAGGGCCCCACCCACAATGAGCACAAACGACCAAAATTCTAAATAATAGGTAATGCTTAAGTGGAATCTTATTTAAAAGTACGCGCGAGTCACGCCTAATTCGCTCCAACTGCGTCGACAAAGCAGCCTTCGAGGCGTATATAGCTGTAGCATATCCGACGTACCCCAATAGTCCAGCTTTGGGACGTTTATTCGTCACATAAACACAAGTCCGAACGATATGCCTTGAGCTGACACAGCTAGGGGAAGCGTAGCGTTCTCATCGTGGCACGCGATCAACGCGGTGCGATCATCTGTGGGAAAAAAAAGGAGGAGGGGAGGCAGTGCACTGCCTGCTGCGACTCTATTCAGTTTTCCCCGTCGTCCCTAATACTGAGACGTTATCTCTTATTTACACAGCTGCGTACAGACCAAAAGAACGCGCTCCGACTTCAGTAACGCGTGGTTCATTGCATTAATTACGTCGCACACACACTCACGAAAAAGTTCATCCGCTCGCGTAATGCACGGCGGACGACGAATCGTTGATTCCCTAACTCTCAGACACTATCTCTTAATTGCAAAGCAGTGCACAGGGCAAGAAAACGCGCCCCGACTTTTGTAACGCTCCTTTTATGTTCATTTTGTTCAATAAAACGGCCAACGCACCTCACGCCACGAAGTGCACCGCGGACGACACGAAACCCTCACGAAGAAGCCACAACTGCAGGAGCGAGTTTCTTTGCTGAATTTGGTGGCAGTCTGGCAACAACCACCCCAAAATTCTGGCAACTGATTTATGCAACGCTATAGTACAGTAACCAGATTAGGGAAGTGTGATGAACGCGCCGGCCAGCGCATAACGCCTTGGGAGGAAACCGCCGGATGGCGCTGGCACACGTTTGCACGTTTGAAGCTGTTTGGTTCGCACTGTCACGGTGGATGGTTGTGTTTTTCGAGCGCTGCTGATCGACTGCGCAGATAACTTGTTTTGCACGTTTCGAGCTTGTCTTTTTAATTATAGGGCAGCAGTTGAAATCCCTGTAGCACTTAATTTATTGTACGGCTTTTTCGGGGGTCAGTCACCAGGTGTTCATTATATTGTACGTGTGTGTGTTTGATTTGTTTTTTTGTTTTTTTTTCTTTTGCCACCCCATGGGGGAGATGTACGTACACTGAAACACGCATATTTTTGTAGTAGAGCTTAGACTTTCTCTATTTCGTAGGGCAGGGCTCGAGTTTTGTAGTTATCGAGTGAGACAAGTTATAGGGACAATTGGTGTCGGAAAGACATGGTTAAAAATACTGTGAAGTGTTCAAGATGTGAGGTTGGTTTGAAAGTGGACCCAAGTGTAGAAGCGGAAGAAGAAGAGGCTGACGCGAAGTGTAGGCAATGTGAGGTCGAGGAAAAAATGGAGAAAATGATGGTTACCCAGAGTGACCTGCTGATGAGAATCACCGAGCTCAAGACGGCGTTATCGACAGAGCAAGAGAAAACGAGGGCAATGGTATGAAGGCTGAAGTCCGCCGAGGATGCACTAGCCAAGGTGAACAGAGGAGCGGCCTTCGGAGATAACAGTAGGGAACCGGCAACCAGAACGGAGGAGAAGAAAGAGCTAGCAAGTTTGGAAAAAACTGGTTCAGCCGGTTCAATTGTTGCAAGGCCCAGCTTCAGCGAAGTAGTGGTGGAGCTGGGAGGGGAAAAAGCAGCCAGCGTCCCAGGTGCAAGTAACCCCCAGGTGCGGGACGCTCCAGATGAAAAGTCGCAGCATGTGATAATCACCGGGGACTTGAATTTAAATCGACGCGCAGAAGCCATCAACAAGAGGGTGAGAGGTGACAAGAGGGTTGCAGTAGGGGCGTTCCCAGGACGCAAGCTGGAAGCAGTCATGAGGCAAGCGAGCGCAAAACTCAAAACTACAGCTGATAGACGAACCTCGTGATAATTTCAGGTGGTTTAAACGATGCCTTAAATGAAGATACAGGAGGACTAGCAACTACACTGACGAAAAGCGTCGATGACATGCGCGCCACTTATTCTCAGGTACAGGTAGCGATATGCACGATACCTGAGGTACCGGTGCGTGATAGCAAACTGCAAAGAGTGGTTGTCAACGAAAACCAAGAGATATGGCGGATGAGTCGAGAGAAACGCTTTGAGGTGGTGGAAATAAAAATACAGGTGCATAGGCGGGGTGGTTTTCAACAAGACAGAATACACTTCGATGGGCGGCTAAGTCATGAGGTGGGTTGGCGACTTCCAGGACGCGCAGTAGCTTTTTTGGGGGCAAGCGGGCCCTTCGGGGTGCAGCATAGCTAGTAAGGAGGAAAACAACCAGGGAGACTTTTTGACAGGTGGTATGGACAGATACTATTCTAAAGTGGCACCAGTATTTAAGATTCGTAGAGTCCGGGGCAGATATAGACGTAGCCACGAGAGCCGAGCCAAGTCAGACATGGATTATATTAACATGCAGGGTAGTAGGAACAGGCTGAAGTGGGAAGAGATTGAATAACAGCTAAGGGAGGAGAGGCTGATGGTATACGGTTCTGTAAAAGCACACCTCAGGGACATGGAACAACCTCCTAACAATGCAGACTACGTTTGGGAATATTGTAATAGAACAGAAGGCAACAGGAAGGGGGGTGGTGGTATTGGGGCATTCATTCATAAAAGTGCAGACTGGCAAAGGGTCAAGCAGGAGTGCAAGGAATATTTATGGCTAAACGGGAAAGTGGCAGGGCAATTGACACCCCTTGGTTTCGTGTACTTGTGGGCGGGAGCAAAGGCCAGAGAGGAAGCCAGGTAATGGTAGAGTGTATATCAAAGGACATTCAGGAGTTAAAAAGAGAGTGCGAGATAATTATACTAGGAGATATGAATGCACACATAGAAGATATAGATGGGTATACCGACCTGACTTGCAAAATGATCATGGATATGTGTAAAAGGCTTGATTTGATCATTTGCAACAGTACCGAGAAGTGTGAAGGGCAAATAACATGGGAGGTAGGAAGGCTGCAGTCGACGATAGATTACGCACTGATGTCACATAGAATGTATGATAAGCTCAGGGGAATGCACATAGAATAAGGTGGCTCCAGAAGTCTGGGTAGTGATCACAAACGTATCAAGCTAAGTTTTGGAAGAGCAGTGAAAGTGGGAAGGAGACAAGATGAGCAACTACCGGAAAAGTTTTATTAAAAAAGGCAAATTGAAATAGTCATTAAACAAAGTGAGAAAGTAATTACTGAGTTTAATAAAACACTGCGGACATACACGAATTTAAGTAGATTGTTTGAGCTAGAGCTTGCGAAGACACGTGACAAGTCAACCCGGAAAAGAAGACAGAAACCCAAAAGTTGGTGGGTTGAGGAAGTTAACAGAGTCATAGCAAAACGTAACGAAGCCTCTAGGGAACACAGACATGCTAAGCAGCGAGGTGAACCGATAGATGATGTTGAAAGAAAATGAGAAATCTTTCTAAGCTGTAGAAGGGATACATCCCTTCTGATCAATGAAAAGATTAGAAGAAAGGGAGCCCAGTGGCTTGCAGAAGTACGTAAAAAGATAGAAATGCAGCCGCGAAATTTTGAAACCATCTAAACTCCCTAAGAAAGGAGACGAGCTGACAGCAGAGGTTTATAACTACAGCTCAAGTTGCTAGGCTAGAAGGGGACGAAGCTATTGAATATATAAGAACAAAGGTGACAAAAAATTTCAAAAAAAGTGCTTTATGCAGCACACTAGAGAAGGATGAATCAAGTGGCGCAATGGCTCCATTTTCACAACAAGAGTGGGAAAGGGCTGAGAAAAGGGTTCCTTGTAGTACATCAACAGGCCCAGATGGCATTCCAATTAAGCTGATAAAAAGATTAGGTCCGAAGTGTTAGCAGGCTTTGAGAGAGGCAGTCAGCAAAATAATAATCGATGGAGAAGTTTTCGATGGATGTAAACTTAGCAGGATGAGCATGATCTATAAAGGAAAGCCGAACAAAGCTGACGTAAACAACTACCGTCCTATAACAGTGACATCAAAGGTCTTCAGGCTGGCGATGCAGATTATAAAGGAAAGACTGCAGGCATAGATAAAGGATGAGGGGCTGCTGGGGGAACTGCAGAGTGCAGTGGGTTTCGGAAACACAGGAGGTTGGAAAACAATCTGTTCTCACTGACGCAGTGCATCGAAATAGCAGTAAAGAAACACAGGCCCATGTGGCTAGCACTTTTGGATATAAAGGGAGCGTACGATAGCGTGGTTCAAGAGGAATTGTGGGGAATACTGGACAGACTAAGCATGGAAGATGTAGTCACTAATCTTTTAAAAGATATCTATAAAGGTAACAAGGTAACTAAATATAAAGTGGGAAAAACAGGTATCCAAGCCTGCAAAGGTAAAACGGGGGCTTAGGCAGAGGTGTCCCCTGTCACCCTTGTTATTCATGATGTACCAGCGTGTATTAGAGGCCAAATTAGAGGCAAGTGGACTGGGCTTCAACCTCTCCTTCGTCAAACAAGGAAAACTCATTGAACAGCAATACCAGCATTGATGTACGCAGATAATATAGTGCTAATGACCGACAACAAAGAATATTTGCAGAGATTGGTGGACATCTGCGGTAATGAGGGAGATAGGTTAGATTTCATATTCAGTAAGGAAAAATCAGCAGTCATGATTTTTAATAATAATGAAGGTAGTGAGCTTAGAATACAGGAGGTCACGCTAGAAATAACAGATAAATACAAATTTCTGGGCGCATGTATAAGCAATGGGGTCGAGTAACTAAGAGAACATGAAATATACGTGTTGACTATAGGTAACAGAAATGCAGCGGTAATGAAAAACAGGGAACTGTGGAATTACAATAGGTATGATGTTGTGAGAGAATATGGAAAGGGTTCATGGTTCCTGGTCTGACGTTCAGCAATGCGGTCTCGTGCATGAGATCAGAAGTTCAAGCAAGATTAGAAATTAAGCAACATGGAATAGGTAGGCTTGCCTTAGGAGCTCACGGGAATACACCAAATCAGGGAGCACAAGGTGATATGGGATGGACATCATTTGAGGGCAGGGAAGCTAGCAGCAAGATAAAATTTGAGAAGCGATTGAGAGAAATGGGGGAAGAGCGTTGGGCTAGGAAGGTATTCAGCTACTTGTACATGAAGAACGTCGATACAAATTGGCAAAAGCGAACCAGAAAATTCACTGGTAAATACTTGGAAAACAGCAGGGGGCCGAACAAAAAAGAATTATCGGTTAAGAAGAAGGTGAAGGAAGTCGAGACCGATAAGCGGAGAATGTGCATGATTAAGAAGTCCGCACTACAGATTTATCGATCTTTTAAGCAGGAAATTGCAAAGAAAAGGATCTATGATAATACTCGGGGTAGTTCTCTACTGTTTGAGGCCAGGACGGAAGTATTGCGAACCAAGATATATCGGGCCAAATACGAAGGGGTAGACACAAAATGCAGTGCATGTGGAGAGGAAGAAAAAACTGCGGAACACTTGATAATGTTCTGTGAAAGGTGCACCCTATAGTTCAGGATGATGGCGCAGAGTGTTTCAAAGCACTTGGGTTTAGGGACAGTGAGGGCAAAATATACTTTACGTGGATAGAATTAACTGGAAGGAGGTCATTGATTAGTGGCTAAAGTCAAGGCACGACGGAAAATTAAACCCTTCACTGCAAAGTACGAGTCCTCAACCTCACTATTTAAGAGAAAAATTAAGTCTAGTTTTTGTTTCATTAAGTATTACGGCTTGGTGGCGCTAGCCACCGCCCGATCTAAAAGGTACAGCCATATACATACATCCATCCGTTCAAGTCCAGCATTAATGGCACTACCAGCATAATAGTACGCAGATGATATAGTGCTAATGGCCGACAATATGGAAGATTTGCAGAGATTGATGGACTTCTGTGGTAATGAGGAATACAGGTTTGATTTCAGATTCGGTAAGAAAAAATCATCAGGCATCATTTTTAATAATAATGGAGCCTGTGAGCTTAGGATACAGAATGTCACGCTAGAAATAACAGATGTATATAAAGATTTGGGTGTAAGGATAAGCAATGGGACCGAGAACCTAAGGGAACACGAAATATACGAGACGACTAAAGGTAACAGGAGTGCAGCAGTGATGAAAAATAGGGCAATGTGGAATGACATTGGTATGATGCTTTGAGAGGAATATGGGAAGAAGTCATGGTTTCTGGGCTGACGTTCGTCAATGCGGTCTTGTACATGAGATCAGAAGTTCAGGCAAGATTAGAAGTGAAGCAACGTGGAATATGTAGGCTTGCTTTAGGAGCTCACGGGAATACACCAAATCAAGGAGTACAAGGTGATATAGGATGGGCATCATTTGAGGGCAAGCAAGCTAGCGGGAATAGAAAATTTGAGAAGCGATTAAAGAAATGGGGGAGGAGCGTTGGCGTAGGAAGGTTTTCGGCGACTTCTACATGAAGAATGTTGGTACAAAATGGAGGAAGCGAACCAGGAAATCGACTGGTAAATACTTAGAAAACAGCAGGTGGCCAAACCAAAAAGAAATCTCGGTTAAGAAGAAAGTGAAGGAAATGAAGAGTGACATGTGGAGAATTGGCATGATTAAGAAGTCCACACTAGAGATCTATCGAACTTTTAAGCGGGATATTGCCAGGAAAAGGATCTATGATAATACTCGGGGTAGTTGTGTACTGTTTGAGGCAAGGACGGGAGTATTGCAAACCAAGACATATCGGGCCAAATACGAAGGGGTAGACACGGTATGCAGTGCGTGTGGAGAGGAGCAGGAAACGGCCAAACACTGGATAATGTTCTATAGAGGGCTTCACCCTATAGTTCAGGATGATGGCACAGAGTTTTTCAAAGCACTGGGATTTAGGGGCAGGGGGAACAAAATAGACTTTAAGCGGGTAGAATTAACTAGAAGAAGGTTGTCTGATTCGTGGCTAAAGTCAAAGCACGAGTGAAAGTTAAACCCTTCAATGGAAAGTAACAGTCCTCAACTTTACTGTTTAAGGAAAAAAGATAAATCTAGTTGGTGGTTCACTAAGTATGACGGCTAGGTGGCGCTAGCCACCTGATTTAAAGGGTACAGCCAAATTATTTCATTCATCCAATCATCCGGATGCAATTGCCTAACACAATAGTTTTTACAATTCCGTTCTATTTGTATGCCCTGCAGCATATGCCTTAATAGCCGACATCGAATTCATAATAAGAAATTTCGTGCCCTCAATGTTATACCAATAACAATCGCTGTTTCTTCTGCCTTGGTTGTGGAGCCGATTTGAACTGCAAAAATGAGCACGATTTCAGCAAGAAATCAAGCTTATTTGGACTCAGGGCCTCTGTGGAAACCCGGGAAATTTGGCCCCTCATGAGACAGCCCGAGGGAACATAAACCGGGCAGGGGTGTGGTTCCAGGAACCAAATCCGAATGACCTGGGAATCACTGAGCTACGGAGACCGGCTCAGCCGGCACCGAGAACAAATAAGGCTTTTTCCACCTCCAGATGAAGCATTAACCCGGGCCCAAGCGACAACACTGCGAAGGCTCAGACTCATTGTATACTAAGCCCGAGGAGGGTGGCTGCTATAGTGAAAGATGAAAAGCTACACAAGTGTAATAACTGTGACCTAGCACAGGCAGGACAAGGCGACGTATTATGGGGTTGCCCCAACAACCCTCTACCCGAAGAGCTTCTGCAGCCATCTGGCTCACCGGAAGCCTTGGTGAGGTCTTTAAGAAGCCTGGATTTACATGCACAGGCCAAGCTGGCGGACAGGTCTGCTAGTGTTGCGGCCCCTTGGGCCCCAACCTAGCCCCCCCCCCTCCGCCAAAGGTACTTGGCTGCACTTGACCCGCAGGTGACGGGATCAAACTCTGGCTGTGGCGGCTGCATTTCCGATGAAGGCAGAAATGTTGTAGGCCCGTGTGCTCAGATTTGGGTGCATGTTAAAGAACCCCAGGTGGTAGAAATTTCCGGAGCCCTTCAGTTCGGCGTTTCTCATAATCATATGGTGGTTTTGGGACGTTAAACCCCACATATCAATCAATCAATCCAACCTAGCCCCTGTAAAACTTGGTTTTCCCATTTCCTCTTCCCTTTGTGAATAATAAAGATTATTCCTCCTTCTCCTTGTCTAACACACCCTGACTAATAAGTAATGTGTCCTCGCATTATCAATTCGTGACGATATCTTGAAGCCAACGTGGTGGTCTTCTTAGTCTTCGCTGGTGATCAGTAACTAATGGTGCTTGAGTGGATTGCACAGAGTCATAGTGCAGTTGTCGAGTTGTCTAGTGTTTTCTCATGAAAGCACTTTAGCTGCGTAGCTCTGGCGAACCTTGTTTCTATGCGATTGTTCTTCGTTCTAGCGATCGTGAAAGTTTCTTTGTAGCAGTCAGTAATCAAGTATGGTCCGTCGTACCAAGGATCAAACTTCCCGGCTTAGGGTGATGTCTCGTACCAGACTTGATCACCCACTATTTAAAGTGCTGGTGCGTGCTTTTTCAGTCGTGTTTGATTTTCATGCCATTTAGGTTGCTGTTATTTTGTCAAATGCTTCTTGCCGTACCATCTGGATGTCTTTTTGGGGCTCGTGGATGTCTACCTGCAGCTGGTTGTCAATTATCCTTCGAGGAGTGTAAATCAACAACAGTTCGAATGGTGAAATCTTGAGTCCTGTGTTGAACTGTGTGTTGACATCGAAGGTGGTTTTGGCAAAGTATTCACTCCAGTGGTGGACGTCTCCATTAACATTCTTGCGTAAAGGTGGGAGAATTCGACCGTTGTCTTTCTTAACAACATCGTTTGTCCGGGGTGCGTGAGGCACTGTGAACATGTGTTCGATGTGATGATGATGTAGATAGTCATTCGTTCTCTTCGACGTGAATGCGCTGTCATTATCCTTGATTATTGTTCTTGGAACTCCGAATGTAGTGACAATCTCTTCTTCAATGAATTGGATCACATGTGATGCACACTTGCTCGGCACTGCCTGTGTGGCAATGAACCTCGTAGCTGCGTCTACAGCTGTTATGACATATTTGTTCTCGTCAGCTGTGTTTATTGGCCCCGCATGGTCGATGGCCACTGTGCGGAAGGGTGCTTGGGGCACCTCTCTTGGGTTGAGAGTTCCTGGTTGTACACCGGTTGCGTGGTTATGCTGCTGACACACCCGGCACTCTCTCACATACTGTGCAATGTCCTGGTCCATAATCTGCCAGTAGTAACGTTTGTATAGTTCGCAGAACGGCTGCGTGACCAGCATGATCGTGCTGACTTTGTATTAGAGCAGACTGTAGCGATTTGGGCACGACAACCCGTTGTATTATCTTCCCATGTTCGGTTATACTGTGCATGAGCATGCCATTAACGATCTGGTAGCTTTTGCCAGCTTTGCTTTGGTTTTCCCGTTTCAGTGGGAGCTTCGATGTCTTTGATAATAGTGACCAGTTTTGCATCTTTTCGCTGGACTTCACACAGACGTGAATCATTTGCCCACAGCTCAAACACTGCGTTCACCATTCACGATAGCCTGTCTGCCACGGTATTCGTCTTGCCAGATGTGCGACGTACAGTGAAATGGTATGTGGACAGGTCTAGGATCATGCGTGCAAATTACCTGTTGGGATTATTTTTGAACATAACGTGCGTAACAGCCCAGTTGTCTTTTATGAGCTCGAAATGTTTCAGTCCTTGCGGGTAAGAGTAGAAACATTCGGTTAAGGCCCAGTAGGCTGCGATTGCCTCATGTTCCGTCGAATCCTTGTGGCTGTCGCTGTCGGAGACCTTTTTGCTTGCATATTCCACTACCTGTGTGGTGTCACCGTGTGTCCGCGTAAGGACTGCTCCGAGCACTGTGTGGGAGGCGTCAACATGTACAGTGTCGGCAGGTTTGGGTTGAACGTCGCCAAGATAGGTGGCTCCGTAAGTCATTCCTTCAGCGTGTCCATGGCACCTTGACATTCAGGTGTCCACTGAACGATGGCATCTTTTTTCGTGAGAAGTGTCAGTGGTCGACCAATTTTTGCGAAGTCCTTTGTGTACTTGTGGTAATGTGATGCGAGTCCAAGGAATTATCTCACTTCGTTTTGTTGTTTTCGGCGTGGTGTAGTTTTTTTTACCGCTGCAATGCTTTGTGGGTCGATCGTCACTCCTTCTTGTGATATAAATCCAAGGAATGGTATCTTCTTTTCTGCAAACATACACTTGTTGCATACGACACGCAGTCCTAAGTCATGAAGAGCCTTCAGTACATTGCAAGCACTTCAACGTGTTCCTCAATAGTGTCAGTAAAGATGCACACATCATCGATGTAGGCGATCACATGACCACTGTCGATGAGTTGTTGAAGACATTCATTCATGACACTCTACATTGTTGCGGGTGCTGTGCATAGGCTAAAAAGCATTCGTGGTGGTTCGAAGTGTCGATGTTCTGTCACAAAAGCAGCTTTAGAAATGTCTTCGCGTAGTGGTATGTTCGAGAAGGCTTTCTTGACATCCAGCTCTTGCGTCAACGTAGGCTACCCATTGACAGAATAGGATAGGTTTGTCAAATTCAGTTTTTAATGTCATCACACATGATCTCCAGTCGGCGTGCAGGCGGCCAGTATATAGTTTGGTGCCAAGCGGCTGCCCCTAGGTCGCGAGATTTATGCATTCATTGTTGCTGCCTCAGTCCATGCGCACCGCTCGCGCATTGATTCTACGGCAGTCTTCTACTGAGCGAAGTTGTCTGATTCAGTTCCCGAATAGGTCGGCAGCGTTTCTGTGAGATCTGGTGTCGTAGTTATTTGCAGCTAAGCACTGGTGGCGTTGTCATTTGATGTGCCTGGCGGTGTTCCCAACTGCCTTTCGCGAAGTCGCACCATCATTTGCAACGTAGTGTTGAACCTCGCGAGCTCCGTTGTTCCGTTTGCGTTTTCGTTCGGCGTAGTTCGGCTTTCGATGGCGTCCGTGCCTGTCAAGCGAGTTGGAAAGATGCTGTCTTCGAAACTACCTTGAGGCGTTGTAAGCTTCAGCTCGTTCGTGACGAAAGCTGCTTCGTCCACGCTCAGCATGGAGCTTTTCACTTCGGTGTGGTCGGTCTCCACGCTGGTCGTTGTCGCTGACTGCACTTGCTGCTGCCAGGACTCGGTACGTACAGTGTTATCTTCTCGCTTCGTCTTCTGTTCTACGTCGGCCATAGGTTCGTTTTTAAGTCTTCGTCACCATGTCGATGGTTGATGCGTACGATGACACGACTGATTGAGCGACAAACAACCAGTTTATTAATGATTCGGTTAGATTACATAACTGATCCCTCGTGAACCACTTCACGCTCACACAAAAAACCCCCGTCTCCCTTGCGGCCGCTGTCCTCAACCGCTAATAGTTCCACAACTCTCTTACAGGGTCTCTCCATACGAAATCTGCCTGGCACCTTCTGCGTCACCTCATTGACCCAGACTCTACCAGAGGCGCAAGCAGAAAAAGCCTTCAGAGGGTTATACGCGGCTTCCCTGGCAACAATGCGGACTTCCTCGGTGCCCTACAGTCGAAGTATGTCAACACTGCGTGGGACCACGCATCCATACCCTTTTATGACGGCCCCGACAACCAAGAACATTCAAAAGCGTTTACAGTCGTCGAAATTAAAGCGGCAATACAAAGCATGAAGAAAGGTACCACCCCGGGACCCGATCAGGTATCGATAGGGCTGCTCTCTGAGCTAAACGATGACTTGACTCAGTTGCTAGTATGTAAAATGAACCAGTACTGGGACGCCGGAACGCTACCTCTAGAGTGGAAATCGGCCGAGCTGCACTTTCATCCCGAAAGCTAGCAAAGGGCTCAATATTGGTAACCTCCGTCCCATACCCTCACGGCATGCGCTGGAAAGGTGATAGAGAAGGCCATAAAAATAAGGTTAAACGAATATCTAGAAGAACAGAATCTCTTGCCTGACACTATGTATGGCTTTCGTCCCCATTTGTCAGCGCAGGTCATCCTCCTCCATCTAAAACACGAGAAACCCAGCGATACCACTCAAGCGGAAAGGGCCATTCTTGCAATTGATTTCAAGGGTGCCTTTGACGATGATCGGCACTTCACTATTTTGGAAAACTTACGGGAACTCAGGTCCGGTACAAAATTATATCCATATGTGCGGGACTTCCTTACAGAGAGAAAAGTCACTATCCGAATAGGGGACCTTAAATCTCAACTCATCACCATGAGTGATTTTGGTACTTCCCAAGGGGCTGTCCTTTCTCCGCTCCTCTTCAATATCGCCCTCATGCGCCTCCCGGAGGCCCTAAATGAAATTTCGCAAGTACGCCGCGCCATATATGCTGATGACGTCACAATCTGGTGCTGGTCTGGTAAGCTGGGTCCGATAGATGAAGCCTTTCAAAAGGCCGCCTCCATCATAGAAAATACAGGACGCAAGAGTGGTCTAGAGTGCTCCCCCCACAAATCAGAAATCCTAGCACATAAATATAAGGCATCTGACATACATCCCTCAACGTACAACTCAATGGAACGCAAATTAAAGAGGTTGAAACCATCCGAATTCTGCGGGCTCACTTTATTAATCGGTGTAACAACTCATTTACTTTACATAAACTAAAAACGTCCTGCCTACAAATCTCTCGCATGATTAGTCAGTGGCTAACCAACGACGAGGGATGAAAGAACACGACATAATGCGACTCATTCAGGCATTTCTTATCAGCCGCATAACCTATTGATTTTCTTACCTGAAACTCTTGAAAGCAGATGAGCAAAAAACAGACAGAATCATACGTGTGACTCTCAAGAAGGCTCTGAACTTTCCCCGTGGACTTTCACGGAACGTCTGCTTCAAATGGGGATCCACAATGCCGTATCATAACTACTCCATGCACACCACACAAATCAAGTAATGCGCCTCGCCATCACTAAAACAGGACGGAAAATACTATCAGAACTGGGTATAGAAGCCCCCATTGAAAGAAGGGGAAAATAACGTATCCCACATGAATTGAGGCAGGACTTCATCATCAAACCACTCCAACGCAACATGCATCCTCAGTTCCACGAACATCGATGTCGGGCATGGGCAAAAGTTCACGACAACTACTGAGATACTAAGGGCGCCTTCTTTGTCGATGCAGCTGGACCAGTGAACGGCAAATATACAGCAATCGTCATTCATTGTGGAAAACAGGCTGATTGTATATCAGCTTAGGACACAGACATAACTAGTATGGAAGAAGCAATATTCGCCCTCGCCCTATGAAAACTAATGTCCACTTTCGTTCTAACAGATTCAAAAGCAGCCTACCCAAATTTTTTAAAAGGCTACATTGGCCTCATTGCGCATTGACATCCTACACAACACTCGTCCTCACGCTCAGAGGGCGAATGGTAACAGCTGATATGAATACCCGGCCTCTGCGGAGTTAGAAGCATTGAGCTAGCCCATGCCTCGGCCCGAGAATTACTCTTGCAGACCTCCGACCCCGGCATATCGCACCCACCCTCGGCTATGCGTATGGACCCATTCCTAACATACGCGGATATTCTAGAACATCAAAGACTTGAAAGACGGAAACTTCCGCCGCCTGGGCCAAAGCTCAGTAAAGAATCTCAGGTATCGTGGCGTCGCTTGCAGACCTTGTCTTACCCTAATCTATACATACTGTCCAAGATAGATCTTGACACTTACACACCATAGTACAGATTCTGCGTCACTAAAACAGCCACCCTGCACCACATGGTATGGGAATGCCCACACAATCCACCTCTACAACCCAGAACACAGCACAACACTGTAGGGTGGGAGGCAGCTCTGTCCAGCTCAGATCCAAAGACCCAAGAGGCCCTCGTGAGACGAGCGAGGACGGTGGCTCGTGCCAATGGGATCCCAGACTGAGGAGGCCACTCACCGACACTCTTTCTTTGGCCGCATATCAATGTTTTATTCTCTCTCTCTAGTTGCCTAACAGGTGGCAATGCCTAGTCAAAAACTTCAACCTGCAGGTGGGCCTGGGCTCAGTGGAGACATCTTCGTCTGGTTTCGCGATATGTCCGTCACGTAGCAAAATGCTTGTCCTGTAATTATTTTAAATAAACGTCAAGTTTTTTTTCTACTGAAGGGAATTGAGTATCTTCAAGCTGCCTCGACCCGGTCTTTCCGAATCTCCTGTGCCAGAATGACCGGACACAACACTTCAACAACCTCTAGAACCGCTGATATATCTCTTGAGAGTTTAATGCCATTTCGTAATCTGTCGTATTGAGGGTTTTTTTATTTAGCAGGTTTATCAATTCTTCGATTACTCGCATAACGATGATCTACGGTAAAACACTATGCACAACTCAGATTATCTTTCTGATTATTTCGTACAACATGCTGAAAGGAAGTCAATTGGTCTGTATAGTTTGTGAATGAATGGTGAAACAGATCACGTCGTGTGTTGATGAAGTCAATTCGTATATATACATGATAGGAAGTTATCAGGAGCAAAGGAAGTGTGTTAGGAGAGTTTTTACGTCCCTCGCATGACGATAAAAGTTATGATCTTTAGCGAACTATACTTTATAGGAAGCCATCCAAAAAGCACAAAAACAGCGAAGAAACTAGACAGGACAAGTGCTGGACTAACAACTAAATATTTATTAAAGAACGTCCTCATACGCAAGAACCATCAGCGCATGCGTAAATGGGCTATCTGAGCCTAGTATGTTGTTATTTAAAAATACAAACCAACAAGGTGTGGCAAACAGCGCAATTCCACAAAGCCAAAAGATCAACGCCACGTGCGCCCGTTGACGAAAAACTGAGGGTTCGTATCACATATGTCACGTTGCCTTTTTTACTATATTGATAGGCTTCACAACTTTCATATTAAATGTTATTTCTGAATCCCTTTTTTATGGTACCCTGATTTTTATGGTACCTTGAGCTACAGCTTTTTCAGCCCAGACGTGCGTGTGTTTCGATACTTTCTTGTCATGCGGCCGTGTCTACAAAAGTCAGAAGAACCGATCAGCTTCAATGACAGACTGCGTGAACACCGCATTCTACTCTCTACAGGTACTGGTGGAAACTCACCTCTGCACTGCGATGGCTCTACGTCCCTGCCCCGCCGCGGTAGTCTAGTGGCTAAGGTACTCGGCTGCTGACCCGAAGGTCGTGGGTTCAAATCCCGGCTGTGGCGGCTGCATTTCCGATGGGGGTGGAAATGTTCCAGACCCGTGTGCTCAGATTTGGGTGCACGTTAAAGAACCCAAGGTGGTCGAAATTTCCGGAACCCTCCACTACGGCGTCTCTCATAACCAAATGGTGGTTTTGGGACGTTAAACCCCACATATCAATCAATCAATCAGCTCTACGTTTCTGATTTTAAATGGATAAGTGTCATTGACAAAGGAATAAAAAATAGGGTAGAGCGTACAGTATTCAAAGCCTTCAAAATTAAACAAAACATAGCAAACCGTCATGTGTAAATAATTATTCAGTTTTCCTTACAGATAAAGAATTCGCGTTGCTACATGGGGACTGCACGGTAGCGTCGACTCTATAGCGTTTCATGAAAATGTGCTGTTTGTAACACCTTAACATCGGTGCACTGTTGTGTGCCACTGTGAAATCACTCAGATAGCATAATTTATGCACGCGTTGCTGGGTTGTGTGTAAATGGGCTTTCTGCAATAAACATTGCGTTTGAAGTCCGATGCTTGCTCTCTGAGGTTGTTCTCCTTTGCTGTCTTCGTGTCTTTCGTTGGATTCCTCTTCCGAATATTATGAAGCAACTCGCCCAGCAAGCTGCGCTAGTGATGTACTGTTTCAAACAGCGTTAAGAAAAGTCGGCATCTAGATATAGTTAGTCGAATTTAGTTGAAGCTAGAACACGGGACAAGTAAGGCGCACATTACTCGGTTTGATTGTCTGACGAGTGCATGACAAAGCGGAGGAAACCCAAGACATTACGTACTTAGTGTTTTATCCGCATGCATTCGTGTTCTGTGTAGCACTTCACACGAATTTGATGGTGATCCTAATCTCACCCAATTATCGACCTTGCTGAATCTGCCAACTGAATCGATTGTTTGATAGAGAATACTTCATTTGTTATGTTGATTGTCTCTTGCTCTCTTCATCAAAGGCTGTGTTCTAATTCCTTAACAGACTTTTTCTAAACACTCTTGGCGCAAACAGCTGGCTCCTGCTCGTTTATAAGAAACTTTAAGCAACTTCTATATGCATTCAGCTCAGTTCAGTTCACTACCTTAATTGTCCCCCTTTCTTGTAAGAGCATTACATAAGAACTCTTTTACATTAACTAGCGCCGATCTTCCCCGTTGAGCTGTAAATGTTCCTTCACTCGTTTTCACAGTCGCACCCACACAACACTCGATGTCCTGATGCCGTCTTCATATGGTACAGTCGTCCTCGCACAGTTCTCATTGATATTGGTACTTACTGAGCACGACGCAAGCTGGTTTGACCCGGAAACGTCTTTTTCGAGTGCTTTCTGGGGACAACAATTATCCTGAAGAAGTAGTTTTTAAGACGCTTTGGAGAGGACAAAAACAATGCACTAGCGCCAGTTCAAACGTCTATTCTAGTATCAACCCCAAGTACCTCTTGGGGTTGACAAAAGCATTGCACTGTGCCAACACATATAATTCCTCAAGACCTTTGTGCACCAAGTTGATGCATTTTATACGTGAAAACGTTCTCCACGCGTTCATTTCATACAGTCATAAACTTATTGTATATTTTCGCCTCATTTGTTTCTTTTTCGGCAGAAAATTCTCAAATTATGCGTTGCGCATATTGAGACACGCGTAATTAATTGGCTTAGGTATCTAACCTGCTTTTGCGAAATGTCAGTTTGAAACCGTGTGTTCTTAAATGTCACAGCCTTAGACAATATACGCCGCTGTAGAATGTAATAACAAACTAGCAGCTGGAAACCTTTAACTATGCGGCCCCATTCCGGATAGTTAAGTAGCCAAGCCATTCCGAGCCAACTGACTGTCAAAATGGTAGCGGCGGCCATGTCGGAGAAGTTCAGTGTGTTAGGGAAAGTTCGTGTCTTTCGTTGTTTGTGTGCGTGGTTAAAAGTGAGATATGTGTTGATGGGTGAACTGGGCTGCTAAACGTTCAGACTGATCATGGATGCATGTCATCAGCTGACCGCGGCGAGGTGTAGTTCGAAGCAGCCTTGAACACCAGCCAATTGCGACCAATTATGCTTCGAACCAGCCTGGTCCCAACGTGAAAGGATCGACTTTTGCATCTGACACATGTCCCGACCTCAGGCAAGTCAAGTCAACGCCCATGTCGAGTGTACTGGTAGGCTGTCAGAGCGAAGCCTCTAACACTAATCAGTGCATTGGGCGTGATAACGTGATGAGGACATTGTTTCAAACTTTCGAAGAAGATTACAAACGTGGTTTATTGAGCTGTTCTGACTGCCTTGATACTGGTTTGCTTTTTACAGACTATACGCAGACTTTAATGCCTGACAAAGCTGTCAGTTGCATAATTACTGGTAAATAAATCAATTTCAGTCAACAAGCTTTGTTTCTTTTACTGTAATAATCCAGCACTGTCACCTCTCTGTTGATTGATACAGCATATATACTCGAGACCTTGCAGGTCTTTTTCTTTTGATGTATGGAAATATCATGAAAACAAGTAAATACTGAGCAGTATCACTGCCCACAGTACCGAACCGGCAACGATCGTCGTTCTGAAAAGATACTGAAAAAGTCATGAAGTGTTGTTTTGAGGATGTGCTGAGGTTGTTATATGTGTAGACAAGGGGAGGGGATTAGTGCCATTCAAGTACCATAAGAGGACATTCTAAGGGCGTCATGTTGTCCTCACGGAGGCCTACTGAGGACGTCTCGAAGTTGTGTTTGTGTTGTCTGGGTATTTATTGTTACTCCAATACCAACTTTCCACACCTTTTATTCATACATATTGTGTGAAAGGCAGTTTGTTGACTCGATCGTCAGCCAGAATATGCTGGTATATAGTCCTCGCCAAACACCGCCATTGGCACTGTCACCGCCCTGGGGCAGATACGGTATGCAGTGCATGTGGTGAGGAGGAGGAAACTGCCAAACACTTGATAATGTTCTGTAAAGGGTTTCCCTTTATATTTCAGGATGATGGCACAGAGTTTTTCAAAGCACTGGGGTTTAGGGACAGGGAGGGCAAAGTAGACTTTAAGCGGGGTAGAATTAACTACAAGGAGGTTATCTTATTGGTGGCTAAGGTCAAGGCACGAGTGAAAATTAAACCCTTTACCGAAAAGTACCAGTCCTCAACTTCACTATTTAAAGGAAAAAAAAGATAAATCTAGTTGTTGATGCACTACGCCTAGGTAGCGTTAGCCGCCGCCCGATCTACAGGGTACAGCCACACATATCCATTCACTCTATTCATTCATCTATATTAGCTTAATTGAAGTGAGCTTGCGAGTAGCTTAAAATAATGTTTATTTTGAGTCCAACACTACCTTCCCTACGTTAATAGGAGTACCGAACAAGTTTCACAGCGAAAGCTGCTATTAGATCACTTCATCTATATTAGCTTAATCGAAGTGAGCTTGCGAGTAGCTTAAAATAATGTTTATTCAGAGTTCAACACTACTTTCCTACGTTAATATAAGTACCAAACAAGTTTCACAGCGAAAGCTGTTATTAGATCACAACTAGGGTCACGCACAGTTGTCCGCCGCCACCGGTGTCCGAAACTGCATGACACACTAAGGCTCCAACCCGGGTCCACTGGGTGCCTGCCCAGTATTCTGCCACTGAGCCACACCAGGGCCCGAATTCACAAGCTTTCTCTTGGCTACGAATTTTCCTTAGCCAAAAAGTCTCTTATCTGGAGGGATTACTATAGCGCGGGTATGAATTTAACTTATTCGGCACTTAAGAGGGCAAGGAGGACAGACGATAGCCGATGAAACGACAGGAAAGAAAGAAGTGTGTGCCGATAATATCAAGGTAGCACGCAAAGCGTCTAGCATCGAGAGTATACGATGATAGCCAATGATTTGCTGCATCTAAGTTTCAGTTTCCGCGAGCGTCTGCTACAGCGCTTACGGGATGCCGCGTACGTTGTAATAGACGTTTTGGTGGGCTGTGCAAAGCCAAGCACTCGCCTTTAATTAACGACTCTAGCTAAAAAAAATAATTGCTTGATGGCCTTAAGCCACCTAGCAATCCATGCACTATCTCGCCAAGTACAAGTAAACAACACTCCAGGTGCACCACATAAATGAAACCACACATAAATCGATGCATGCAATGTTTGAAAATGTGCCTTGAATGTCTTCCCTTATTTAAAGCGACCACTTACCTTACATTTCATTGAAGCTGCGCTGCTACTTAACTAATTTGGTGCAATCTACCACGGTATATGGTGAACGTAAGGGTGTTTTGTACCTATAGTCAAAGGTAGCCTTTGTTACAATATTTCTATTACAAGACACATGAGCGACTTTGGTGCCTGCAGACGAATTGTGCTAAAATAGATAACAGCAGTAATCAAATGAAATTGTGAGCGCAATTTCGCTGGTTCCATGCACCGCAGCATTTTATAAAGCCGGAATGCGAGAACGTGCATACGCTTACGCTTAGGTATATGTCTACGTAAAATGAGGGAGACTCGTCGGGAGGTGTCTCAGTGCAAATGCTTTTCACAAAACAACGGTGCAAATATTTCGTCCAGCGTTGTTTGAGTGTGCTAACAAAGCAAGGGACGTGTATACGAGTCTTGAGGTCGAGAGACGTTATCACACGTGCGAAAAGGATGAAGAGAGAGAGAGAGAGACTCTCGTTCCGGCTTCGCGAAAGCTTGAAATTGATAGGTAATAAAGACAATTTTCTGGCCCAGCAGACGTCAGGGAAAGTCTCCGCAAAGCAGCGTCAGATGCTCGGAGAGCATAAAAAAGAGTACGCGTTATATGGGAGTGACAGCCACTCAGAAAGCGAGATGAAGTGTGACTGTCCTTAGATGTGAGAATCATTGCTAATTAGGAGAGTTGAGTTAATGAGGCCAAAACTTTCCTAAATAACGATAATGGAAGCAAACTGAGCATTCATCTAGTGAAAGTGATACTAGTGACAGTGAACTCATAATAGTTGTTTGCGTTGTCACAGGCTGTTATATATTTTTATTTTCTTATTTATATTTGGCAAACAATGAGAAGGTAGCCTACGTTAGAGCCGGCTATCCCAACGTCCTGACAGTAATGTACAAGAATAAATAGCGCACAGTTATACAGTCACACGTGGCGGTTTCTATCTTCTAGTAACCTTGGGCAAACGCATTCAATTTTTCTATTTTTGATAAAGTTTCACCGGACGTTTTGCATTTGGCCTTCATTCGAAGGAATGACGATATATCAGCAATAGGGCGAATGCAAGCACTGCTGCAGTGGACGAGCGGTTACAGCGCTCAACTACAATCTACGAGGTACTTGGTTCGATTCGCAGAATCACTGAGCACTTTTTTTTTTTTCAAGAGGTTGCCCGGCCTGACATTATGGGTGGTAGCGGGTACTAATTTTTTGAGAAGTAGGCTTTCGCACTTGCTTCTTTCACACCCCTTTTGACCCAAAAGCGCTGTACTGTGCTCCTTCAAAAATTAAACAATTCAGGGTTATAATTTCTCCTTCTCCTCCATCCTCTCTTATCGCAAAAGTGTCCAGTGCTGAAATACCAATATTATACCTGGTATATTACTTTTCACGTGTTTGGATATTCGACCAGCAATCAGTCTTCATGGTGTTTTGAAGAAAATCTACACATGCAGTGAGCTAACTGCTTGCAGCCAAGTTGACTGCCTTTGTAGGGACACGCTTTCGTGCTAATTTGGTGGGCATCATCACATGCAGCAAGACCAAAGAGCACGGACAGTTAGAGCTGACGCGAACAGAGTGATTAGTTTGTGTCTTCTCTCCCGCTATTTGTCATGCTGCACGCTTCAGTGTAATGTCGCTGTCAATGGTTAAAATGAACTATAGCAGTTAATAGAGTTCTGCTGCGAGGGTCCCCTATTGTCAAGAATGGGACAAAACAATGGGTAATTTGATTTGTGTGATAAAGAGATACCCTGCTTTTGGTTACTAGAATAAATTTCGAAACTGAAGTTTATTTTTTATTAACAACAGTTCCAGTGCAGATGAAAGGTGCATGGACAAAATTCGTGTATTCAGCTTGACTAGGTTTGTGACCTTAATTGTAATTGCGAACCGGTATCACAGTATGCATAAATATCACACACATATACAACCACGGGTGATAGCTTGCTTATTCGGATTAAAATTGAAAGGTTTGAAATCGACATATTCAACCAACGCAATGTGTACGAGATATGCCATGTAGAGTAGCTATGCTCTAACTAATCTTCGCAGGTTCGTTCCATTTTACCCAATTTCTTGCCCATGACTGTAGGTTGGTAAATGAACACTTCTTCGAACACACATATTCTGTGTATGGTTACATTTATTTTTATGCAGTACAAAATAAATTGAAATATGTAATGGCTCAAAAGAGAAATAACTAGAAACAAATTCAGCCTTATCATTACCAAACTTACTCACCAATGATAAACGGATTCTCATTAAAAGATACATACATACATACATACATACATACATACATACATACATACATACATACACTCAGGTGTAAATATTAAAATGAATGGCTATAAAACAACAATTCTAATAAACTCATTTTGAATATACTACAGAAAGTAACTTACGAGAGAAATCCACCGGCACTGTTGTGTCTGAACACGGTGTTTCTCGAACCATCTCGCAAAAGCTTGATGCATAGTTTTCCGCTGATGCTCAGTGACAAGCACTCTTTATAAAAAACACAAGAATAAAGCCCTTGACAATGTCATGCTAAAGAAAATGGCTGTGCATCAATATTTTGTACAAGTCTGCAATATCACTCTGTTTATTTACATAGCTTGGCTCATTCACAACACACTAACAAAGCATGTTAGGACACTTGGGCTGAAAGTTGGCACAGCGCGAGTAAATTCTAGACAATACATTAATAATACAAATATAAGCTACTAAGCTCCTTGGTGCAAACAGTGTTTATATTGACAGCTATAGATGCCATTTCGTTTCCCCAAAACACTTCTCAAAGTAGAATCAACTTTATTTAGCTAAAAGTTTCTATTCTGGCGCGTCGTGGTGGCTCAACGGTGGAAGTGACTCTTTCGGTCAAGAAAACAAAGACCAATTATTTTTCCAAGTTCGTGAATTCACCCCATGCTAACATTGAGGCAGCTGGTAGGAGTGCTTTTGGAGAGAGGAAACCACCACATTCCCACCAGTTGTGGCCTTGGGTAGCTACTTCACTTGGACAAAAATGATGAAAAAACACTCCTCAGAAGACTTCAAAGTTTGCACACCAACACAGTTCCCATACAGCTGTCTATTAGTCTGCTTGAAAAATATTGAGTTTACTGGTGGGCAAAGACTGTACACTATGTGAGGTGATGCTCCAGTGCACTGCATGTATGTCTTGCTGCTGGCCTCAACTGCGATGTTGCTCAGCACATATGTGTAAAATAACAACTAATACTATGCCACTGCAAAGTAATTATGTGTCATTTGCATGAAACAGGGACCACAATAAAAGAACATAACATTTGCCTTCACAACGTTCAAAAAACTGTAAATAAATTTCCACAGAGTTTTCACAGTTCATCTGAGGATAGTAATATTGGTTGTAAACACATTCTTACTTCCACTAACAAACTATTTTAAGATGCCAGATTCAATATTAGAGTATACCAGCACTTTTGTAGGGCTAAACAATTGTACAGGCACCTAGAAAACACAAGTGAATGCATGCTATAGCTACATATAAAAATAAATACTTTTATTTCTAGTCTGAGTAGAGCATGCATAGATGATGCAGTCACATTGCATTACATTATGAACAACCTATCCGAGCAAAGTATACATTTAAAAAGTTACACTTACACAGTAGATAAGTAGACTGTTGAAGGACGGACAGGCAGTGGGATAATACCCAAGCACTAAAATCTACTGTTAAGATATACTAGGAGTAGTGATGATCCTCTTCCTTCCAAATAAAATAATCCACATAGATTCACTTCCCAGAGCTTATACACTCATGGCATCATTGGTGCTATACAAATGAGTGTACACTGAAGGATTACATCGACTAAGTACATGATTACTGCATCCATGGCTTTACTTCTTGTACTACAAAGAATGCAAACACAGTTACCATTGGCGACCATGGATGCTGTGATTTCTGGCATGCAAATGTAGAGGCACGCAGGCACTTAACACACATGTTAAAAACTTCAGCTCAAAAATATTTGCCCACTAACACTACAGCAGCCTTTAAATTAGTGTCATAGTTTGGTATCTTCCATGCAAATTTAAATAATTTCGAATGCAAGCAAAGGAACTGCTGAATAATGCACTGCTAAGAAGTTAAGCAGCAGCTGCTCCTGACATCACAATGTGCTCTTTCTGCTGTTGTAAACTTTGAGCAGGAGAACAGTCACTGGCAGTCCCTTTATACTTGTTGGTCTTCTGTGCTCTGTTCTTGATACACTGTACATGACCGTGGAGCACCGAAACCCTTGTTACTGCTGGAACTTAGAAAAATACAGATCATTGTTACAACCATGCTACATGCAAGAGTGTATAGTTGTCAATTATGTGCTCATATTTACAGATATTGTATTTTCAGAAGCCAATGACAAGCCTCAACACACACACACACACAAACAGTGAAGGCTGAAATATATTTAATATGATACAAGAGCAAAACCACAATGTTATAGATGAAGGCATGAAACTTCTGACAGGCATAAAAAGCCAATAGAGTTTCTTTATTTCGACTTTACACTAGGTGCGAGAAGTAGACCACAAATAAGTTCACTAAGAAACACAAGTTAGACTGCATTACAACACAACAGCCAATGTTGATAACTTTAAGGCTGTCTAACATAGCCAGCTCACCATACCGCATATAGGAGCAAATGGGCAGTCTAGAAGACACAAAGAACTTGTGGATTATGAGTGTGCTTGTTACTGACATCTATTATTCTAAATGAAGAAAACTTTCAAAAATGCACTTCATCAGGGGAAATAATCATACGCAAACAAACACAACGGGCTCCTACAGGTGCCACCAACACTCACCATTATTGTTGATACCAGTGTCTTGCCGGATGGATATGCTGTGTCCTGCACAGAACACCAAAGGAGCGCATGACTTGGATTGCATGTGTGCTAGCTGCATCGCTCTGCTGCTGAAATAGGCTAGCCACAGACAGAGAAATGAGAAGCCATGGCTTTGAAACACACTGAACGTCACCTTTAGAGATCAACAATGCATACTTAGGTCAGGTACAATTTGTAGAAAAATATATATCACTATGCAATCGTGGTGAACATGTCGGCTGAAACACAAGCAACAGCACTGAGAGAGAAAAGCTACATTAGGTAAAAGATGCAGTTACTGGCCCTATGTCATCTGAGGCTTCTTCAATAGGTCTTTCTCCTTGCAAGTTGTGAACAGCCAGGCAATTTCACCCACTTGCTATTCCTTCCAGAGCACTTGATCCACAGAGGGAGTCACAAGCTCGAGAGCTCAATAAGGAATCAAAGTATTTGTGCTCGTTTCAAAGCACAAGCTTTTGAGTCTCAGATTATTGGAGTTTCATTCATAAGCTGCAGGCTTTCAGCTTTCAACATTCTCAATTATCTTGCAATTTAGTTCTATAAATGTTGAATAAGAATTATGTGTAAGAAATTACAGGTATCCACTGAAAGCAACCATGCTTGGGTTTTCAATTTGTGCACAGTAAGTGGTGTTCACGTAATCGTATGTATTAAAGAAAAACTAACCTTGCAGCCAGCCGTTAGGCAGTTT
>WOVY01016129.1:0-86586 GCA_013436015.1 Rhipicephalus annulatus
TTTTTATGCAACCTTACCTTATCTCCAAAAGATCAGGTGATGGCAGTATGAGGCAAAGCAGTTAGACCTTTTCAGAGTAGCTTATGTCTTTCTATAAATTGCAGTGCCATGTCCCCTTTGGCAGAGAGGTGCTAGGCAATAGGAGGTAAGGGAGTGCCAGCCCCTTTAAACTTCGATGCAGTACGCAGCATTATTGGTTGTGCATATGTCCTGTGCTTACACAAACCGTTTTTTAGTTGTTTACACTGCTTGAAATACCCTGTCCTTTTTGAAATGAAACTGGTACTGACATACAATGAACTGTAAATGTTGTCAGCATTAGATGTACAAAGAAAAACCATCATGAAGGCAGTGACCCCTATCACTTATTTGCCTTGCACTACAGCTATTCTGGGATGAAGAGAATGGCCATAAGGAAGATTAATAATAATAATAATAATAATAATAATAATAATAATAATAATAATAATCATAAGATAATAATAAAATAATGATTATTATTATTATTAATTATTATTGTAATATTATTATTAATTATTATTATTTATTATTATTATTATTATTATTATTATTATTATTATTATTATTATTATTATCACAGCTGGTATCATTTTCAGTCTCGAGTGGTTCATGCTGGGACCAACTGGAACATGTTGATAATCTGTTGGCTTGTACTTAGTCCCAGCTGTATACAGCCATGGTTTCAGTAAAGTGAACTGAAACCATGAGTATTTTCACCTGGAAAGGAAAGAATGTAGAAAGTAATGCATTCAAAGGCAGAAAAGAAATCAAAAGGAAAGATAAAACAGGGAACTGAGCAAGAAAAAAAAGGCGAGCTCTCAAAGAGAAAGAGAGAAGAAAAGAGAGAAAGAAGGAGGCACACGCACACTGAACTTCTCTCGCCCTCATTTTTGAGGGCTCCTCGTTTTTTCCCTATGCGTCACTTTTTTACCATTACCTGGCTAAATTTTCGCTCCTATACACAGATCGACTTAATTGATGGTGCACTCAGATTTAGCGTACATGCTCGTTGTCACATCCTGTCCAAAATTATCATGCCTGTCGTGCCAGAAAACAGCCATGGAAGGAAATGTGGTCGGACATTGCACGAAAGTTTGATTCTGCCCTACATAATGTCACAGTGCGATGTCAGTGACACCTAAGGTCGCAGAAACAGACACTGTTCATGGGTACCCTTCACTGCCAATAACTGCAGTGGCATACACCAGGGCTTCAGCTGTGACTGTTTTCGCTCAAGTAAAACGGCGCCCTGTGCGTACTCCTGCACTTCTCGGTGGTGTGTGGATGCAGCACAAAGTGAAGAAGACTAGGCGTACTGCCGTGCCACTGTGCTCTGCTGCTTTTGAGCAGAGCCCACCTTCTGACTGTGGGCCACCCGACGCCTGCGGTGTAACATCCACGGTGAGCCCCTAGTCAGAAGATGTGGTTCTGCGCAAGGGCAGCAGTGCGGCTGACACCAGCGCTTTCACACCTCGTGGTGATCCCCGTGTAGAAAAAGAGATTAGAGTCGAAAATAGGAAGGGCGCAGTAACAAGAAACCAGTTTCTCCTGCTCTTGTCAGTAGTGCGAGTGTGCACCACAAAGTGACGATGACTGGGCGTACTGCCGTGCCACTGTGCTCTGCTGCTTTTGAGCAGAGCCACCTTCTGACTGTGGGCTACCTGACGCCTGCGGGTAACATCCACGGTGAGCCCCCAGTCAGAAGGTGTGGCTCTGCGCAAGGACTGCAGTGCGGCTGACACCAGTACTTCCTCACCTCGTGGTGAAGACCCTGAACAAGAGCAGAAAGCAACATCAGCAAAATTGTCACACAGCCATATTTGCACAGGTGGAGGAAATCTTTCTGTAGGGAGCACATTCAGCCTTATAAGGAGTTTAAAGCTAGCTTTGATGGATGGAAAAGTGAAGGGTTCCATTCGATGCGTATTGAAAGATCAGATAAAAACCCATTGTGTACTGAGAAAGATTTGAACAAAGCAGACTTTCCTTATGTTCGAGTTAAATTTGTCTGTTGCCACGCAGGGTATCCAAATCCGAGGGGACAAAATATTTACCCAATCAACGCTTCAACGGTACAGGGTGCAACGTTGAACTTAAGCTTGCGCTGCGAGTTTCTCTACAGCCCTATTATGAAGTTGTAAATTTAGCGGATGTGCACAACCATAAAATAGGTCACAAGATTTTTGTATGGTACAATAATAATCATGCATTAAGTGCTTCTGAAAAAGAGCAACTTCAGGAGTTGATTTCTTGTAATGTGAAACCTAAAGAACTAAAGGATGCCATTCTGAGGAAAACGGGAAAACACGTTACTTCTCGTGATATTATAAACATGAAGCATAGAACAGTTCAAAAAATTCAGGACAATGCTCATCATAGAGCCCTTCTGTTAGAAAAAATCAACGAATTGTTTTTGGAAAACTCTGGGTGGAAGGTTCATATTGAAAAGAATCCAGAAGATGGTCTCTTGTACATATTGCTTCAATCAGAGCACATGGCCCAGTTACTGGAAAAATACCCTGAAGTGTTGTTCTTTGATGGTACGTATAAAGTTAATAAAGAAGGGTATATCTTGCATGCGATTCTGTGTGAAGATGGAACAAGCATGGGAGGCCTGTATGTTGTGCGTTTGTTCAGCGGGAGACATCAGAAATAATAAAGTCTTTTCTAGAGACATTCCTTTGTTTGAATCCTGTCGTAGAGGAGAAGTGCAAAATTGTGGTAATGGACAAAGATTAAATGAAATGAATATAACTGAACAGCTTCGCAAATGTATAGAATCTTGTTGTGTTCTTGGCACGTGTTAAAGTACTTACACATGAAAGTGAGGCAGCATAAGTCAAACAGTCTAGATAAGAAGCATGTTAAAGATATAATTACGAAACTGGTTTTTGCACATACCGTAGATATATATCAAGAGCACTTGCAGGACTTGGAAGAAGCACTTGAAGATGACAAAGCCCTTCTGAGTACTTTTATAACATTGGCATAGCTGCAAGATCATGTGGGTTCATGCTTATGTGCAAATGCATGTAGTTCAGGAAATAATACTAATAATCGAATGGAAAGCCATAATCAAAGTTAAAAAATTATTAACACGTGACATGCACTTAGTGAAAGCAGTGAAAGCTCTGATAAGGAATGTGACCCATGATGCTCTAGCACTCAGCCATACGCAATATAAAGAAATGAGAACTTGCATTGACACAGTAAGACTGATAAGTTTTACATTGAGGTGTCAGCAAAATGCACCGAATATGCTAGAAAATTGGTATGTAAAGAAAACGGACTGTTTATGAAAAATCCAGGAGACTGTTTGTCTCTGATGGCAAATGCACCGTTTTTGTTGGCAGTAAGCTTTATGAAGTTACTAATATATGAGGACATGCATATGCACATTTAAGACAGTACCAGCTGCCCTGCAGGCACATTCTTCCGGCTAGATCAAAAAATAATATGGAACTGTTTGATGAAAGTTGTGTGTCAAAGCGCTGTTTAATCTGATTTGGTGCAGAGCGACCAGACAGTGTCACCAGACAAAATAAGCATTTTAACCACAAGCATGGTAAAAAAGGTACAGCCAAAACTTGATAACTCAGAGGCCAGATATAAATATGCATATGCACGTCTGTTGGAACTTTCAAAGGAGCTGCTAATGTACTAGCCCAATGTAGCGCAACTGAACTTTGCCAAAAATTGAGCGAGTGTGAGGACTTTTTCCAAATCTTGTTACTTACCTAGAAATAAAAAAACATGATTCACCACTGTCTAAATAGACCAAAGAGAGAGAGAGAAAATTTAATGCGGAAAGGCAGGGAGGTTAACCAGAAAACATATCCGGTTTGCTACCCTGCACTGGGGAAGGGGTAAGGGGAGACAGAAAAGTAAGAAAAAGAAATGGGAAAGGGAGGAAGAGAAGCACAAACACACACACACACACGCGCACACAGTAGTGTCACAATCGTTCAACGAGGCGGGTCGCTCGCAAGAAAACTTCATCAGCGCCTTCGTTGCTTTCTGGCGTGAAGCTCGATCTTTCCGACATTCCAAGATTGACTGCTCAGAAAGTGGCTGGTCGGTCGAGGCGAGCAAACACTGCTGAGGAGGGACTGTCGCTGAGAGCTGTACTGGGGGCACTGACATAAAATATGTTCAATTGTTTCGTCATTGTCGCAATGGTCGCATGCAGCGCTGTCTCTCATTCCGATGCGGCAGGCAAAGGCGTTCGTGAAAGACACCCCAAGCCACATGCGGCAGAGAAGGGTCGTCTCGATCGGGGTAGGCCAGATGGAATAGTAAGTCCGTAGTATGGGTTCCAGGCGGTGAAGACGGGGTGTGGAGAACACCGGGCGTATTCCGCATAGACCCTTGCGACCATCCTGCGCAAGCGTATTATCTTTGCTGCTGCTTCGCTTCTTGATAGCGGAATAGGTTCCATCACTCCATTTTCGGTGAGCATTCTTAGCTGCATCGTCGCATGCTCGTTACCGATGATGCCCGCAATGGCCTGGTAACCACTGAAAAGATATGTCATGTCCTTCGTCTATTAGGTGATGGTACAGTTGTCGTATTTCGAGCGCCAATTGGTCCTGAGGCCCACGGACGTAGAGCATTGTGTAGACATTGGAGAGCTGGTTTCGAATCAGTAAAATGCTCCATTTTTGTGGTGTCTCTCGATCAATCCTGCGGAGTGCGCTGCGGAGTGCCGCGAGCTCCACGGCTGTCGATGTCGTCTTGTGTGACGTTCTGAACTGGATGGTTTCGGCTCTTGCTGGGAAGATCACAGCTCCTGCAGATCCTCCAACAGTTGTCGAGCCATCCGTGTAAAGTTTGACATGATCTTTGTATTCTTCGTGTAGCATGAGTAGAATCATCTGCTTTAAAGCTGGCGCCGAGAGCTCCGCCTTCTTGCGAATCCCCGGCACTGTCAAGCGCAGTTTTGGTCGGTCCAAGCACCAAGGAGGTGTTAGTATCCATTCCGGAGGCGTGTAGACTGTTGGAAGGCACTCACGGAAAGTCAATACTCTCTTACAGAAGGAGGCACTCGGTCGATCTTCTGGAAGCGAAGCTAGGTGGTGGGCAGGGGCGCGAGCAAGGTGTCTAATATGAGCTCTAAGCACCTCCAAAGTAATGTGCACTGTGGCCGGATTATCTTTGGCGATTGCGATGGTTTCCGCTGTTGATGTACAGCGTGGTAATCCAAGACAAACTCTGAGTGCCTGGCCCTGGGGCGTTTTCTATTGTGCGTATACTGCTTTTGCAAGCGTTCGTCAGAACCGGCAAGCTATACCGCAGGTACCCCAGAAACAGCGTTTTGTACAAATGCAACATCGCGTGCACTGATGTGCCCCACGTTTTGCCTCCGAGGAACTTGAAAAGTTTGTGCGATGGCCGTTAGGCGCTTCTTTAGAGTGGCCACATGGGGACTCCAGCAGAGATTTCGATCGATCGTGACCCCCAAAAACCTGTGGGTCCTGGCGTAGCAGACACTGTGTCCATCGATGGCGATGGGATATGACGTCATTGCCTTCCGCGTGAACGCGACCAGTGCCGATTTCTCAGGAGAAATCTCGAGGCCTTGTTCTCTAAGGTACGCCGATATTGAATTCGCTGCTTTCTGGAGTCTCGCACGTACCTGAGGACGTGTTACACCTGACGTCCAGGCACAAATATCATCTGCATAGAGAGATATCTGCACGGAATCTGGTATGCGTTCCACGAGACCGATCAGAACCAGGCTGAACAGTGTGGGGCTCAATACACCACCTTGAGGAACACCACGGTGTGTATAATGTTCAGAAGTCGGCCCATCATCAGTTTGCATAAACAATGATCTCATATGTAGGTAGCATTGGATCCAGCGGTACACTCGCCCACCCAAACCAACTGACTCGAGGGCGTCAAGTATGGCTTCGTGAGAAACATTGTCATATGCTCCTTTGACATCTAAAAATAGTGCGACAGATAACCGTCTGCTCATTTTCTGGTGTTGTACGTAGGTCACCAGGTCAATGACATTGTCAATGGAGCTCCGAAGACGACGAAAACCGGCCATGGCGTCTGGATATATTCTATGGCGTTCTAGGAACCACTCGAGTCTGGCAAGGATCATTCGCTCCATCAGCTTCCCTACGCAACTAGCCAGCGCTATTGGGCGGTATGATGTCAGCTCTAGAGGCGATTTTCCAGGTTTGAGAAGTGCAACCAACCGGCTTGTTTTCCACTCTCTGGGGACCGTTCCATCTCTCCAAGACTCATTGAATACTTCCAGCAAAGCACTTCGTGCTCGATCACCGAGATTGCATAATAGGCGGTATGATATGCCATCCGGCCCAGGCGATGACGATCGATTGCATGAAGCAAGAGCCACATTCAGTTCTTCCATTGAAAAAGGCAGGTCCAGGTGCGGGTCAAGTGAATGTGGCGTGTAATCAGCAGTAAGGGCTTCTGTGCAATTTGACGGGCCCGCAATCTTCCTACAAAAATCTTCCGCTACCCTCGATATCCCTTCTATTTTGGAAAAGGGCCAAGGCTTTAAACGGAAAACGTTGTTGGGGAAATATGCGTAGGCCTCGCACGGTTCGCCATATTTGAGAAAGCGGTTTGCGAGGGTCTAGACTCGCGCAAAACTTCGCCCACCATTGAAACTCCAGTTTGTCTATACGACGCTGGATCTTCTTTTGCATGCGCCTGGCCATCCGTAGATCTTGAATGGATTTTGTGCGTCGATATCTACGCTCCGCACGCCGACGAGTCGCACGGAGTCGCTCTAACTCCACGTCCGTTTCTGAGGGCTTCGAAGAATATGCCAGCGTGCGCATCGCACTCTGCGCTGCTTGTTTGATCGCTTGCTCAATGCCAGAGGTTAAGCCTTTTTCACAAGCGTGTTCAATGTTGGTTGTGAATGCTGAAAAATCGATCCTCCGTACGGTTTTCGGCGGGTGGTCGCTAGCAAAGCCTTCGATGGTGAGATAACTGGGGATGTGATCGCTACCATGTGTCTCGATGTCTAAAAACCACTTAACGCTTGTGGCGAAGCGACGTGACACAAACGTCAAGTCCAAACAGCTGCTGTACGTTGATCCTCGCAGAAATGTAGGGCTCCCATCATTAAGTAGAGACAGTTCATGAGTCGATACAAATGAAGCCAGTCTCCGGCCCGTGGCATTGACTTTTGAACTTCCCCAGATTGGGTGGTGGGCGTTGAAGTCCCCTATAATTATCCACGGATCCGGGACGCTCGAAAGAATGTCATCCAGTCTTTGGCAATCAAAACGGGCTGAGGGAGATAAGTAGACACCTATTAATGTGAAGGTGAGGGTTTTCTGCTTCACAGTCAGGCAAACATATTGGTTCTCATCATGAGGCGACACAGGTTGAATGATGTAGGTAAGCTCCCGACGAATATACACAATGACCTTGCTGCTTTCGTTTCGGGTTTTGGACGGGATTGATTCGTAGCCGGATAGCCTGATCGGGTTTGATAATTTCGGTTCACATATTACGATGATTGGGAAGCGGTTAGAAAACACGTACTGACGAAAATCGGAAATCCGTGATCTAAGTCCTCTTGCGTTCCACTGGATGACTGATGCTTCTCTGACGTCTTTGCGGAACGATTGTTGATCTCCTGCCATGACTCTACGCGAGGGAGGCGAGGACTGGGCTCAGCGCGTCCAACACCTGTAACCCGCTTCGAGCGGTTGGAGTTCCCAGGCTTCTTAGTATGTCTGCCATGACAGCGACGAGGGATCGTAACATCGGGATGATCTGTCGATCGACCCTTGACACATCCTCAACGGAAGTAGACTCGGTGGAAGGTGTAGGGCGGCGAGGCCTCGCAGGAGGCTCCTTTGCAGGTTGCGTACGCGGAAGCGTAGGCCACTCATCCGCAGCTGTGAGCTTCTCCACTTCATTTCGCTTCGTGCTTACTACTTCACTCGTGCTCGGTGGAAATGGGTTATGCGCAACACTCTTTCCTACACGCCTCCGTCGGCGATTACGCCGCCGCCGTACCCTTTCAGCAGCCTCTCTGTGGGTTGAATTGTCCCTAACCATTTGTTTGATAATGGCGATTTCCTTCTTAATCCGAGGGCATTCCTTGGATGCAGCATCATGCGGACCATCACAGTTTCTGCACTTCAGACTTGTTGCCCGACATGCGTCTGCAGTGTGCGGCTCAGCGCATCGGGGGCATACTGTGGTGTTTGTACATACACTCTTGATGTGCCCAATTTTCATGCAGTTATGGCACTGGAGTGGTTTAGGGACAAATGGTCGAACAGGATGTCGGAAGTGTCCCACTTTGACATGCGACGGAATGGAATCTCCTTTGAACATTATCTTTACACAACGGGTGTTTCCGAGGCGAAGTACATTCGCGATGAGAACTCCTTAGTTCGCTGGTTTTATGAGAGTTGGGAGGTCCGAGTTTGCTATGGCCAAATCAATGTCGTAGATTACTCCCGCCATGCAGGCACCGTCCATTGGAATAACCGGTCGAACTTTGATGCCTCCCAAATCTGATACTCTGCGAAGCTTGTCTATGGCGCTGGCAGTCATTGTGTCCACAGCTAGAATATTCTTCCGCGTGTTCACCCGGATATCCTTAATGTCGTTTGGTGCTACCCCCTCAAAGTACATAGAGAGAGCTTGCCTGTTTACTGCTCGAAGGCTGATGGTGGAGTCCTCGGGCATGAATAGGATGGTGTGCGGCCAGCGTTCTCCTTTTGACTGAGACGTTAATGTCCCTGCTGGTGAAGACGGCTTGATACTTCTTCTTTTGGCCTTCCTGCTTCTCACGGTCTCGAAGTCGTCATCCGACGAGTCGTCGCCAGTGGCCGAGTACAGTTCCGTGTCCTCGCTGGTGCTCGAACAGGTGCTTCGTTTCCGCGACGAGCTTGCCAAAGGTGGTCTATGGCCGGACAGAGCCGCAGAAGGCTCCGCGTCCATAGCCATGAGGCAGTGACTATCACCGTTGGCCTCACTGGTTCTGGGCCAGGCGCGCTGATTTACCGAGGAGCTCGCCATAGCAGACCTCTGGCTGGGCGGACCAGTGGATGACTCCGCGTCCGTCGCCTTGGGGCAGGGAGCAGCGTCTCCCGTAAAAAGCGAAAATCTTGATAACAATGCTCGGAGCCGAAAGCAGAAGCGTTCTATGAAGAGACACTTCGTCGTCGTCTCTCTAAAATAGCACAAAGTAATGAACAAGTTAGTGGGGAAAGAAAAGGCTTAGAAAAGTCAAAAGAAGTAAGTAATTCGCGGAGTGTAGACCTGAACGACTATCTATTGGCCAAGTCTGTAGATGATGACACTATGAAGAAAGGCTCCACAGAAGATAAATCGGAACTGAAAGTGCAATCTGGTCAAGTTAAATCTGATTCAAAAGATGAAACTAACTGTACTATAGCCTCCCATGATGATAAGGTATGTCAGGTTCTAGCAAAGACATCGGACACTAGCTCTTCGCCTAGTGATTTTGCAGAGCAACTGACAGCGCTTAGCATACCTCTAGTTAAATCCGCTCGTGGCCGACCATGTAAGAGATGTGCACATGATACGAAGCGGGGAAAAAAAAGACTACGTTTGCATGTTTTAAAAAGCTCTCAACTTAAAGAGAAGGCACCTGTGACAGTCGTTGGTAGGACAGTGGAAGAAATTAGTGACCCCATAGCTGACGCGATTTGTGGTCCCAATAATTGAAAACTGTACAAAATAAGTTCCTCTGATTTAGTGGCCTTACGAGACACGGGATGGCTATCAGATGCAATCGTAAATGCAGCGCAATTTATTATTTCACGTCAGTTTCTTGGTCTGTGCAATTATCAGGATGTTCTTCTTGGGGAGAGCTTGAAATTTAAGAAGCGAGACAACTTTATTCAAATTCTGCATACTCCAGGGCATTGGGTTACAGGGACAAATTATGGTGCCCCTACAAACAGTGTTTTACTGTATAATTCGTTAGACCAGGACATTATGCCAAGTGTAGCAACTCAAGTTAAGAACATAATGAGTCTAGCTTCTAACACTCTCACCATTCACGCTAAGGCAGTAAAGCGTCAAGAGAACTTTTATGACTGTGGCGTTTTTGCCATTGCTAATGCATTCACCATTGCATCTGGCGTCGACCCGTGCACCGTTGCTTTTGATAAGACCTTAATGCGCAGGCATTTAATATTATGTCTTACAGACAATGAGATGGTGCATTTCCCTATTTCTACAATGCAAGTGCCCAGGGTAAAACCAAAGTCAAGTTGCTTTTTTGTTCCAAAGTAATATTACATGTTTCAACCATTAAAAAAATCAGCCTTAAACTGAAACTCTATAGTTCTATAGCTGTTGATTTGAGACCTTTCTATAGATTCCAACTCTAGGTTATTAATATACTCGGTCATCATCATTAGCATTCTTAGTTCTTCTGCCCCACAAATAGTTTTAATATGACGTTCATTGGTCCATGTTATCCAGTGAGATAACTTTCTGCAGGCGTTATTTATCCAGAAAATAATGCAAATCATTATACTATATGCACCTTGCTTTTAAAAACTAAGTGGTTTGAGAAAAAGTTAATAACTTTTAATGCCTATCGGTCAATAAAATGAACTGTGTAAATAACGCAGGCCAGAAAGTTATTATTTTTGCGGTATATTTTAGGGACCATGAGCATCCTAGCATGTTGCAACCTTTTTAGATGTTTAAGTATATAAATGTATGAAAACTTTTAAAGGGGCCCTAAAGGCATACTGTTGGTGCACTGTTTGTGGCGCACGGTTTGTTTCGTGCTAAGAAAATGCCTTGTTTAAAAAGAAGTTATATATTAAGTGGTCAGCATGCTACAACTGGCATTTGAACAACTTTCCAAGTAGGTTTTCTTGAAATTTTGTTCCTTAGGTGGCGTAAAATACAGTAGTAGCAGGCGTGGTAGAAGGGAAGTTTTGCTATTATGAGCAGACACCAGTCAGTAGCTTCGGAGAAGCTTTTGTGGCACAGGTAGGTAATTTGAGAAAACTTTCACTGCCCCCCCCCCCCCGTTTTTTGGGGTTGATTGAAGCTAGCCATGAGTCTTGTCGGCGGCTCTTAGTTTAAAGAATGAAATAGAAAGAACCAAACAGTATTTCATACCAGATTTGGGCGCACGTTAAAGAACTCTAGGTGGTAGAAATTTCCGGAGCTCTCCACTACGACGTCTTTCATAATCATTTGCTGGTTTTGAGATGTTAAACCTTACATATAAAAAAATAAGCATTTCATACCAAATTCTAATGCGCTGAAATCGTCTTTTCTACTGTGGACAGTTTCAGTAATTACTTTTTCTGGGACTCGACTATGTCATTTTATAGAGTTACAGAGTTTGCAGAATATTGCATGGGTGTCTCAAGCCTTATCATACATTTACTTCTTTCTTGGTGAACTAAGCCCTGTAGATAATACTGAGCATTAGTTTAAGCATTATTAAACTTTCACTCATCATTCGAACGGGAGAAATTTTTTGCCTTTAGCATCCCTTTCAGATGAAGAAAATTTGTTCCTTTGTGATTGAATGCCTGACTTCATATTCTAAGCTGTGCTATGTGGAAACACATACTTCGGCGAAATGAAAGCTAATGCGGGCAGCTGGTGAAAATTTACTTTTTCAACTGTAAATAAATTTTATGTGATTGTATTAAAATGTAAGATCTTCTTAATGCATTAACAAATAGTTCTTATTCTGAACATTCCCTAGAAAACAGCATCATTTCTCGTAAAAGTCTAAATGTTCGCTATGGCAAAGTTTGATTCCATTAGGCTGGCTGCAGTTTGAGGCAGCAGTTCAGCATGGCCTGTATTATTTTCATACTGTCTAAGTCTCTGGGCGGAGCCTGACCGCTACAGAGCGCATTCTCGGGTGGCGGATAGAGAAACAATTCATGATGTGAAGTTGCACAAAGCTGCTTCATATCATGGTACAGGCAGTTATGCCCGCAGACCAACAGGCTTATAGTCATGGTTTATATTAGTGACAACCATATTTTTGCTGCTGTTAGCAGCCAGTGGTTTTTACATATCACCCAAATTTAAGTCAGTGCATATACTTAGACATTGTGATGTGCGTGTAACATCAGTGCAGTGCTCATGTTGGTTACCATTCACGAGACCATAACAAGGACCTGCTGCCAGCCATCATGTCCTGGTCCTGACCTGCCTTTGGGAGGCTGACTCAGCCGTCTAGGTTGGCGAGCGGGTTCCTGCTTCTGGTCATCAGCCACGATAGTGCAGTGACCAGCCACCATGGTGCATGCATGGGTAGATCTGTCTGATATAAAGTGTTAATGCAGGCTTGTTAATACGTCGTGAACTTTCTATAAACAGCACTACAACTAGACAAAGAAAGAAGAAACAGAAGCTGCAAGGGGCATCCTGTCTCTTGCAGCTCTATCTATCAGATGTTCTGATCTCTCTGCTCACATTTGGAGATTGTTTTCACACTGTGACTGAAGCGCTTCTGTCCATGACTTATGGGCGAATTGGGCTTTTCATCTGCTTCAGCCAACAAATACACCTGCAAAGAGTGAGTCTGCCACTGTAGATGACTCCAGCATTGGAACTACTAGTGACTGTTTTTGTTTCAAATGTTCAGCAGAACTTCATTTAATTACAAAGCTTTGCTTGTCTTAGTAGTTTAGAGATGGGTGCAGTTTCAGTGTGGTTGTTTTGCTTTTATTTAAAATCACTTTCGTTTTAAGTGTTTGACAATTGTGTGTGAAAAACTGGCTCATCCTTTCCTGAAACGAGACCCTGCCTCAGTAAAACGATTCTGCATCGCAGGCATGATGGCTGAATGGCTGCAGCTGCTTCAATGCTGCCCAAGAATGTAGTGTTGATGTTTGAGAGCAGCAGTCATAGGCCGGTAGAAAAAGTGGAACCTATTTAAACTCACTCAAGAAATACGTTTCATCATGGAAACTCACTCGGACTCAAAGTCACTGAAATTTAGCTCAACAGAACTAATTGGGACTTGCTAAACTGTTTGTCAACCACTCTCACTCAGGCTCAAACTTACCAACATACTACTCAGTTCGGCACGCTCAGACTCACGATTTGACCAGTGTCTGAGTGAGCCCTATTTAATGAGCAAACAGCTGTCACTGGTCGCAATATAATAAGAATATTTTATGAAATATGCAGCTCACATCAGAAATTTTTGCCATGAATGTCCCATGAGCGAGTTTGTGAAGGGAGGTCTTGGCGACCCCCTTATCTCCTAACTTGCGCCTCTGTTCAATAACCGCATGAACGGTTGTGTGTTGATGTATGCTTGAACAGACTTGATTAGCAATGTAAGCAGATATGATGTCGATATTTATGCTGATAGGCGGGTATATAGGAACATATGTCAGAAATAAAATGTGGTGCTCACTAAGGCTCACCCAAGAAATACACGTTGAGCTTAGGGCTCACCATCTCAGACTCGCAAATATTTTCCTCACTCGGATTCAAGCTCAATAAAATTTTCCTTAGCCACACTCACTCTAACTCAAACTCATGTAATATTACTCAGCTGTACTCACTCAAACTCACGACTCGATCATAGTCCAAGTGAGCCTGGCCCCATTAACGTCCAACGTGCCATGCTCGAATCAGCCAATCGCTGATACAATGGCTGTGATGGGTAATATTTGAGCTTGTAGCGCAATTTGTTGAGTGAAAGGAAAGCAATTTTCAGGTGAATTTGAACATTCATTGAGAAATTATGGCCTCATGCTGCGTAACAATATTTAGCTCACGTGTTCTTGGGAGTCTTCACTACCGATTAGCCGCATTTCCCGACCATATTTAATAAGTGGTGCAGTGCCCCTTAAACTTTGAAGAGGTTTTGCGGCAGTGCGAATTCCCTTGGATAGGTGCTTTCACGGCATAGCATTCTATGCTGCAGTGAAATTACGTTTACAAAGGTTATGTGCAGATCAATGTTAACTATTTGTTCATTGCAAATACTTCAATATTTTCAATAATTTAAAATCGAGTCGAAGCGAGTTTGAATACAGTACTGTTCCTTCAAATATTCGAAGCATTCGAATATTTGTACAAGCCTGATTTTTTAGTTATTATATTTGTCTATTTTGCTCTCTCTACGCAATTGGTTTCTCCCCTTCTCTTTTTCTCTTTCTCCTCTTTCTAATGGTTCTCCCATCTTCTTTTTCACTCTTTCCTTTGCATCCTCCCTTGCCTTTCCCACCCCCTATACTATTTAAGGCTATGATTTCTTCTGTCACTGTGCGTAAAGAGCTGAAGAGTTATTATGCTCAGCTTTCAATTGTACGTTTGCTGGTTCGAATATTGCCTTGGGTAAGCAAAAAAAAAAGAAGTATTCTTGTTTTCTTTTCTTCTGCTGCTAAGAAGTGGTTCATTGCAGATGGGACCCGTCTTCTAAAGCTGCACAGGTTCGAAGGTGCCAGTTAGCTTGCCAGTATCTATTCAAATGTTATGACTGGCAGTGCAAGGACCAAGTCTGCAATAGACGCTCACTGGCGTAACAGCCAAATGTGGCAGGAACGCAAGAGGTGTCTGGGTGTGCTGCAGGGAACACGCATCAGTGTTGCTGGGACAGACAGTTCGTGTTTGAGGAGAGGCGCATGCACGGACCGAGGATATAAAAAGCGCGTCGCGTGTGCGCTCAGGGCTCTCTCTGTGGCCTTCGTTACGGTCAGTCCTGTCTCCTGTAAAAGCGCATCTTGACACCTTGTGTTTTTTACACCTGTAAATATGTAAATAAATCGTGTGTTTCTGTTGTCAAGAAGCCTCTCAAAGGTGTCTCCTTCCCCGGCACCTGGGTGAAAGCCTGTGCCCCTAACCTCGGTCACATCAAGGTGTGCTTCCCAAAAGTATCGCTGTGGTATGTATTGTGTGCTCACAATTGACAACACTGAAGGCATGGTTAAACTTGTTCCTGGTTTATCAACAGCCTTCTTGCAATATGTGCCTGTTTGAAATATATGAGGACTAGGTTTTCTTTTTTTTTTTAAGTCCTAATTTGTTCCAGATAACACTACAGTGAATTCAAGACGCTCATGTTTGGAAGATTTAAGTAGACTTTCCAGCTGCCCCTTTGCATAGTTGCCACTGCAATTAAGGCACCTGTTTTGGCCCTGTAGCAGCTTTTTTATGCCCCACCCCCCCACACATTGAAGACAGCCAAGTCAATTTTGTATGCCACTCACTGTCTGTAGATTGTTGTCTACACAACCTGCTTCAATATTTTTATACAGTTTTCACACTTTGCGTCCACCTGGGTTGCCACCTTTTCTCAAACAAAAAACAGGCCCTTCAATCAGGGAAAGACAGAGGGCCGAGGATACCTGGAGATTAATGTCCAACAATAGACACCATGTCAGGTCTTTGGCATACAGTGCCATTTCAAAATAATATTGCTTTCCTTGAGTCAAATAAACCTGATATAAATGCAAAAATGACTCACTGAGCGAACCTACTAGTCTAATTGCTGGCATAAAAATATCCATGGTTAGAATAATGCTTTATTTTCATCACTTAAAAGAGAAAAATTGGGCGACCCTTAAGGTTCGCTTTCAAGAATTGAACACGATAACGATACCCTGGCCCTAGTGTGTACTTCAAGCACTTGGTGCATGAAATCTTTTTGAACTTGGTATGTACTCATTATGTGGTCTGAAGGAAATGTGTGCAGCAAAATGTGTGTGTTTTGTTATGGCTGGTCACCTTTTAAGTATGATGTCCTTAAGATAATTACATGTTCTGATGCCTGATTACAATGCACACTTGTATCAAGAAATATTACTGTGATATTACATATTGAATTGTGAAGGCAGTATACAGGAGACATGTGTTTGCAAAGCCTAACGTTATTTTCACAGCATTTTCAAGCAGATAAAGTTATTTTTCTTAATTTCCAAGCAGATTTGTGGCTGTGTGGTAGAACGCCTGCTTGCCATGCAAACGGCCTGGGCTTGATCCTCCGGCAAACTGGGAAATTTTTTATTACTTATTTTATTTGCATCTTTCTTGATTTTTCCGGTTGCTCACAAGGTTCATCACTCACAATCAACGATGCCCACGAGATTTTGAAAACTATCGCCTTAAAACTGGCATAAAAGGGTAACAATGTATGACTCATTGAATAAGCTTTTACAGCTTATGCCAAATCACATTGGTGTGATGTTGAAATCCCTAGGTCCATTGTTAGACTACCAAATGTCATGGCTTTCACTTTTATGTCTGTTTAGGGGTACAGCAATTAACTGGCCAGGAAGTGTAAATATATCTTTCTTTATTTGGAAACATGCAGAAGTATGATAAAGTCAAGCTCCCTTTCCCTTGAGTAATTTGAGTTGTATATGTATTTTGAAATGGTGTTTGAAAATCACAGCAGCTGTGCCATTGCACCGCTTCGTGGCAAAAGCTTATACCGAGTTCTGGAGAACTTCTGCACGTTGCCTGCTGCAGCTCAGACAATCGTTAATCTGGCTTAAAATTATATAGTATATATTTGCATTCTCACTTTCAATTTTGCTTATTATGCAGTTTAACTTACCCTTCGTCAGTTCATCGATATTTTTCACATAATAACAGAAATTTGCAGAACTTCATGCCTAAAAATAGTGTGACACAATCTTCACTAAAATATGGCCATCAATTTATGAGAAAAAGTGGGACGCATGTGGCTCATCGACCCATGAAGCATCTTTGAATAAGTGGGGCAACACATGTCACATTGTCTCATAAGGGCACTAAGCTGTAATTCTGCTGCCAAATTTCTTGCCCAAAAAGACCCAATGAAAGCAATACAGAGGAACACTTCTAAAACTGTGGGAAAAAAATTGCAGTGAACCTTAATTTCAAATTTTCTACACAAATATGCGCCTCTGCCTGTGGCATTGAGTCTAGCGGCTCTGTCCCAAGGTGTTCACATACACGTACCCTTTCAGCTTGTGTCTGTCTTGTCGGTAGGTGTCGATAATATTGAAACTCGTTGAAAACAAGGAAAAAACAGCAGGCATAGATGAGTGCACGCATTCATATGAAAATAAAGAAAAAGGAGAATATTGCTTTTCATTCACATTTAATGAAGCTGTGTCTATGCATGTCTTGTCTTGTATCTGCAATGGATAAGGGCGAACATCTCAGTTAAGTTTGCATTTTCGCAAATAATTAAAATTGTGGTAATGAATCATGGCAAGCCACTTCGACGTGGTGTCAATGCACTGAATGCTGTAAGTGGGTTTACAAACGCTGCATCATATTCGTGAACTCTATTCAGGTGTGACATATTTGCTTTTCTCATATATCTTGCATGATTTGATGATCTTGAATATTCGTGTTCTCTTTGGCTTCCTGGCTGTATGAAGCAGCAATTTTGCCATATTTTTCTTTTGGCCCAAAATTTTAGCAACATTGTGTTAGCCACAGCTTTTGGTCTCATTGCCTCTCCTGATAATATCAAAGAATGTGCTGTTTAGTGACATCCATCAAACATGAAAAAACAGTTATGCATGTATGCTATGTTGTTAGGCTATGCAAGGAACTGCTTCATTTTTCATTCGAGTGCACTTCCACAATGATTTTAGGCAGATATAATTTTTGCAATTTAGAAAGAAAATCTATAGTTGCACTCAAAAATTCTCTAAAAAATCTGAACAAAAGAATACCATAAATTTGAAAGTTTAGCTACCTGGTATGCAATATGACACCGGCTGGAAAAAAATATTAACAGAATAAACTATTTTAAGCTCAACGTATCACTGATACCATGCATTGTAAATGTGCAATATATAGTTTCTCAGTTTCCCTAATGTTTCTGGTACATCACAGCTGGAAGGCATTGTGCTGATGGCAACGTAAAGTGGCAGAGAAAGTTTTACTGAGGAAAAAGTGGGATGCATTCATCCTATTAACCATCAAATGGTTAAGAAATTGATGCTCATCAGCGGAGCTTCCTCCACAGCAACAAAAAACCTGCATTGAACCACAGTGCATGTACACACCATCCCTCCAGCACTTCGCTCATGCACTCTGTCATGGCAGAATTTGGTACCAATGCATTGAACAGCTGTAGGCCACTGTTTTCAACATGTGTTGCATATAAGACTCGATCAGCAACAACGTTTGGTGAAAACTGTTTCATTGCCTTTTTTGTGTTGCCAATGCGTGATTAGACACTGTGAATTACGAGCTTTCCAGTGACATAAAAGAAATGTACATTAGAAAAATTGGTCGACCGTAGGAAATAATCAGGCCCTCGAAATCCACAGAACCGTTAAGAAAGGGTAAGTATTTATTGATACAAGCACATTCCTGGAGCTGAGTAGCCAGCTGCGCTACACAACTTCTCAAGTCTTTTCTTTTAATGTGCCAGGGCGGATGCTGTGTATCATACTGTTGCACAAGTTTTCCTTTTATTTTGGTTTACTTAACATTTTAAAACATTAGTAAACTTTTAAAACATATACAGTTTTGCAAATCATGACTGTTAAATTGAACACAACAAAATTAAATTTGGAGTGTTAAATCACCTAATATTTCTACAGATCGAATCAGACTTGTCTAAAACACCCAGCCGACCGCTCCAGTTGCTGTTTTCTGCAGAAATATGTTAATGCTGACACCGTACGAATATCTAACATGGCATACGGCGTGCTAGGCCTTTGTGCGATAATTTAAGCGTGAACAGAAGCATGTAGCTAAGGCGACATAGAAGCCGTCGCTAATAAGAGCCATGCGCTCTGCTGCTCTGGACAAGTGTGATTCCACCTGTACAACTGCAGTGTTTGCATTTTTTTGGTGCATGAAGTTCTCTATGTTCACTTTACATCTGATCCATGATATAAAAACATGGAAATAAAAAGAATAACAAATAAAACCTTCTAGGTCTTAGTGAGAATAGAAGCTAAGCTGCTTGTGTGGCAAACAGGCGTTCTACAACAAAGCCACGTGCCTGCTCAATAATAATTTTCATGCTTTACAAATACACGCGTCTTGTATACACACTTCACAATACAACATGTAATATCGCAGTATTTCATGGTACAAATGTGCATTGCCACTGGCCATCAGATTGTGTGATTATCATAATGACTTCGTTGTTTAAAGCCAGCCACGAATAACAAAAGGCACAAATGCTACTGGAGTATTCTCTTAGGACCATGTACTGGGTGCATATCAAGTTTAAAAACATTTCATGCTAATAGTTGCTTGTGGTTTAAAGCATACTACCCAGTACCTGTATTGCGTGGTCTATCCTGTGTCCCATCTCTGGGCTCTTCGAAGTAACTATGTTTACGTATCAACAAGCTCGCTTAGCCTCCATTTAGAAATTCATTACGCAGACTTTAACTATATGCGAAATCCTTACTAGCACAAGCCACTTTAAACATTGATTACGTAGCAATATTCTGCAGTATAAACTTTTCAAGTAATGTTACCCTGCAAAAAGTATGCACTAGGTGGTTGAAGTATGCACTAGGGATAGGATATTACTGTTGTGTTCTACTCAAACCTTGAGGGTCCCCTAATTTTTTTCACCAAACAATTGTAAGATTCATAGATAGTAATGTTCCACAAGCATGGTATTGTAAGTAATCACCCTTTTGGCCTATACTGGAAGAGTGGAGGGGGTGCTGTTAGAAGTGAATTTACAGGCTGTTAAGAGTGTATGGGCAAATTTGACAGATTGTTGTGCAAGTATGCAAGCATTAGGGCATGTCAGTTCAGATTAAATACCTGAAAAAGATCACAGGCAGGGGTCCTGATAGATGTCGACTCTTGAAAGCATTTCATGCTAAGAAAGAAGTGATGTGTCATTGACACATCTGTTGAAACTTGGAAGGTCAGGAAAGTATTTCAAGCGTAGGTATGTGACGTTTCTTGACAGTACATTACTGTGACATTGCACACTTCCATACTGCACATGTGTCTGTTCTCTAACATACTTGCTAGCAAAGCCACAACAGGGTGTTTATCAATTTAATTTTTTTCAAATTTAGTGATTTTGCCAGGTTTTTTCACATAGATTAAAAGCAAAATCCATGACCATAATGTCTGCTTGGAAAAATGTGCAGTGGAAAGAACACTTTAGCGGTAAAAAAATAAAATATGAGGCACTCATATAAAACAAATGAACAAATTTTGCACACACACTCATAATGTTGCGAGTGTATGTGGTAAATATGAAAAAAATGTGTGTATCTGGTCAAAACAAAACTTGTGACCCAGGCACTGAGGAAATTGGCTGTTTGGTTTTTGGAACAATTAGAACACAACCACACAAATAAAATCAACTGCAGCTGCAAGTTTGAAGGAGCCTGCGATAGTCCGACAGTGCAGCCAATGCTGCTAGGAAACGTAAAGGTGGCGCTATCTCGCGGCATTCATATAAAACAAGAATGCGGCAGCCCGGCCAGTTGGCTTACTGGAGCACATTCTAGTTCATTATAATGGCTATAGCCTGCAGGCCATTTAGGATTGGATTAGATTACCTTGACCTAGACTGCTGTATTTACTAATGATTCGCATCCTTGTTTCATTTGTACATGTCTAAAATATACTTTTCAGCAAAAAAAAGTACTTACATATTTTATGCAACCTTGTCTTGACAACGACTAACATCAATGTCGCAACAACGAAACTGTACAGCAAAATTTACTTTATCCTTTCTTTCACCCTCTTTTTTTTTACACAATGCACACATGCTTGTTGGTATTTTATTTCTCTGGGTTCTGACACATGGAGCACAATGAAAGTACTCAGACACCTGCAATAAAAGCTGGGGTAGCGTTTGAAGCACTGATGTTTGAATATGGGGAGGAAAAAAGGAATCTGTCAGACCGCAACAGCTTCCCCGATTCCATAGGTAAATAAAAGATGCAGAATCGTGAGTTAGGCAAATTGGTGAGTGTTCACCGTAGAATATTTTACAAAGGAACGCGTTAGAAGCAGTCAGAGAGGGTCACAGCGCTGATTTCACAACTGAAATTTATTTGGAAAAGGAAAGAACTTATGTAGAAAATATTGACTCATCAAAACTGTGCACAGATACACATGTGTTACAACACAGAATGATTCATGTCTTCTCTAAGACCTTATGTTCTTCATCTAGACGAGTGTTACATGAAATACTTATGCACTTGTTGTTAGTACTAATGAAAAATGTTTCGGCTACTTCACAAATGCGCTAATCAACATGTCAATATTTGATATTTGTTTTCTACAAGTGGGGCACACACAAGGCTGGGTAGTATCGCAATAGTATTTAGGAGATACTTTTGAGTGTCTGTATTGCTGGTATCGAGGCACTTTTCAAAAATGTACTTGTATCTCAGTAGTGAAATACTTTTATGGTGTATCGCATGTATCGCGATACTATCCAGGACATGGGTATCCCGTTACTTTTTTTTTCGTAAATGAGCTGAGACGTGTTGACAATGGGGAAAAAAAATTTCTGCTGTGACCTTGGCAGTCCACGGCAAGATATGCACCCACCATTTTTACATTTCTGCTGAGGGCGAAACTGACTCCTATCTTCTTGAAAGCGAGCTAGTTGCTATGCTACCCGCATCCCATTGTACTCCTTCAGGCAGAACTGGATTGTGTTTGAATGATGGCCTGCTTCAGCGTGACAACAATATTATACTGCTATATTGAATTCCAGCGCAGATATTTTCATTGTGAGGAGTATTGTATACTGCACAATGGGTACCATTTTTTAAATGTATTTCCTCATGCCAATTTAATGAGTAGTGTTTGTTTTTCTCGTTTTTTTTTCCACTTTTCTTTTGCAGCGCCCATTTGAAAAACTGGAGCTTATTGCGAAAGCCACAAACCACCCAAACAATTTGGTGCCGTGTGCCATCTTCAATACTTCTTTCTGCAGAGCATTTCTGAAAAACGCCAGCATGGGCAAACAGCGATTCAAAAGAGGTCTTTTTGAGTTTCCTTTCGCATTCTTTGTTTTGTCAGTTCTTAATTCTTTTTGCCTTTTCTAAGATGTTTCTAGAAAATACTAAACCTTCAACTGGAAGTTCGTTTGTTTATGATTTCAGCACTTCGCTTGAACTATGCTCCTTCTAGAATAACTAATACTGTTGCTGTTGAGTTCCAGATTTCAGTGTACAATGCGTGTGACTGATGCTCTCATATGGCATAGTTTTTTATTGCAACTGATATCTGTAAATATGTGTTATTAACAATTATGTGCAGTGTAAGCATCCTTTGTAATGCCTTAATGATACTCAGAGAATGGCGAAAATATAATAAATCAATTTCATTTGCAAGTTTCAATGTGCTGCACATTTTAAATATTATGCTGCACATAACAAACGTTTGTATGCAGTATAACTATCCCCAATATAGAGAAAAGTATTTTAGTATATGTATTCTGGAATACTTTTTTGTCTTTTTGCAAATGTATCTCTGAAATATCCTGTCACATGAATTACAAATTTATCTCAGTATCTGTATTTTATGCTTCCAAACTACGCATTTCGATATCTGTATTCCAGAATACTTCTTCGGGCATCTCTGCCCAGCCCTGAGCACACATCCACATTTCCTACAACGAGCTGCCAAATCAGACGTGATTTTAGCATCTGATAGCATTAGCTGATGCTCTCTTAAGCGCATGTTTATGTAATGCCCCATTTGACCTAAATATTCGCAGCTGCAAGACAGTGAAATCCCATAAACCACGCCAGTAGTGCAAGGAGCATATCTGCGGGCATGACTGGAGACACATTGGTTCCCTTTCCCTGGCTGCTGACACAATGCTCTATCCACCAAAGTACACACATTATGCACTTTATTACGTGCTGAGAATGACATGTTTATGCAATAACGAGCACCAACATTTTTCAAACAATGTGCTATCCTGTGTATGTATGAGATAACTGCCTGCCTCTTTTTCTTGCTAATTTCTGGTACACTAGAATCACAATGATAAAACTTCTCGATCTTTGAAATAAGTTTTTCCGACAAGGAGCAAATCACGTCACCCGGAAAGCCAGAATTTGCAAGGCAAGCAACTTGTGTGTCAAATGCATGCGCCATAAGGTGCTCGCGTAACTTCTGAAGAGAGGCACCCAGCACAGTTGACGCAATGGCTCCCTGTATGGTTTTGAGTGGCCAGAAATAAAATTCAGAATTGGCTTTATGAATCTAGGTTGGTATTGCTATATATTTGATCTTTGACGAAAGCCTGTCTTAAATCAAGAAACTGTAGCTCATCAATTTTTTGAAACTCCAAAGTGAAACGCTGACATTTCGTTTTCCTTGACATCTTTCTTTATATTAGCAACCAGTACAGAGCACTTGTTAATGTCCAGTAGAACTACGAAGTCATGTACATATCAAACAGTGTGTGATGATAACCAATTCAAATGCTTTTGCAGGTGCCCGTCTACATACCCAAGCAAAATATAACTAATTACAGGTATATTCATGATTCAATGCAGATACCAGATGTTTGGATTATTTCCCTTCCAAGACACAATGGTAGAATTTAGGTGGCCTGCATGAGCTCTAAAAACGACGCAATAGAGATGCCACACAGGCACTGAAACAACAACTCATCATTATCTTCTCTCATGCACTGCTTTATACACTTCAAATCTTCACATTGGGGCAAACAGTAATATAAATCTTTTACGTCTATACCGAATGCATTACGGCACAAAGAAGGTTGTTCACTCAGTGATAAGATGATAGATTCTGAGTTAGAAATTCTTAGCGGATCACAAGTCTTCAAACGCTCCAAATTTCTTTGAATATACTCTGAAACATTTATTTACCAAGTGTCTTTTTCTGAAACAACAGCTCTTAGTGCCAACATGAATCTTCACTAAAATAAAAAATGATAGTTCTTGCCTTTTGCTTTTTTCACACTTGCCGCTACGCGTTCCGGATTAAGCATTAGTAACAGGGCATAAACTTATTCGTTCAGTCACCCGCTTTTTGCATCAACACTTTTTTTTATTAATATATACCCTAAAGGGCCATTCAGGCATTACGCAGGGGGTTTTAGTTATACAATAAATTTGCAAATCAGAACATTGCCATTATAAAATTAAAGTGGTAAACAAAGTAAAATACAGTTCTATAGACAACGATGCAAAAGAAAAAAAAAATTGTGGCAGGAATGAAAACTCAATAAGAGAGACACAGCTATAGTGCAAAAAAATATATATACAAAAAATTGCCATAAAAAAATTGCCCCCTATCTGCATATTAGATTAAAAATGTCGTTGAAAGACTATTGTATTTCGCCTGAAAAAAGTGAATAGACAGAAATATTTATTTGATGTTTTGCACGAGAAAACTGGTGAATGGGATCCTGGAGGTGTTGAGTGAGACATGAGCGCCATCTGGCGGTAATTTCAGATCGAAACGAAAGGATGGCCTTTGTTATAGCAAACACGCAGCATGCGTGCAATCTTGGAGGCCATATTTTGCAGATTTCAAGATAGGTAGCAGCACAGTATCGTCTTAGCAAAGCGTAGGAGACTCGCCTTTTCGTGCGAAGCATCGCATTGTCAGCTGCAGTGCTTAGAATTACTTCTTTATACCTTTTCTAGTATAAATAAACACAGTGCACAATATCGAATTGTTGATATTGTGCCTCAAATATGCTCAATATTTGCTTTTTATTGACAATAGTACAAGTATCAATGCAGAAACTTGAGCAATACTGGTGGATGCTGTGGATGTGGTCGTACTTGAGCCTTTTTGCTGACAGACAGACCAAAATTTTTGCGTTGGAGTATCCCAAGCAAGACCATCATCTTTAAGGAGAAAATATATTTCCAATGAAATAAGAGTAAAAATAAGCGCATACATGCACTTACAAACTCACACAGATAGGTAAGTCATATGTCCAAGAAAATATTGAATTGGTTTACAAAGGCGGCATGATCAATGAATCAAGCGATGTCGCCCGGCAGTGTGTTCCAGTGATGTGTGCTTCGAAGTAATGGTGAGTGTTGATACCTAAATTGTGCGTGCCAAAAAAGAGTGTATTTTGAATTGGTGATCAATATGTTTCAAAATATTATGAGGTGTGTTTGTACAAGCTTTATGAAGGCTCATTTATTATGATAAAATGTATGAAAATGCAACAACAGTGACGACAGTCTGGGTTTTTCAAGAAGGGGTAATGAAAGTGAGTGTGTAATATCTGTAGTGCTGCAGTTGCGAGAATACTACTTGGTGATAAATCCTGCTGCTTCATTTTGTATTGATTCTAGTTAATTGATGAGATATGATTGATGTGGGTTCTAGATGATGGGTGCATATTCTATCTTTGTACGAACAAGTGTAGTGTATGCTAGCATTTTAGAAGTATAGTTCACCAAGTAAAGGTTTCTTTTAATAAATTCAAGTGCTTTTGACACCTCACTAGTTATGATATCGATGCACTTATTCTAAGGCAGGTAATGAGATAAATTAATTCCAAGATATTTAAATAGGGATACTTTTTTCAATTGGGAGAGCTTGAATTTCATATTGACTCATTTCTGTTTTATGTGCTTTTGTAAACATCATGGCCTTCGTTTTGGAAGTGTTAATTTGCCATGGTGACACCAAAATGCGAGTTTATTAGGGTCCAACTATAATTACTCGTTAGCTTGGGTGCTGTCAATTTTTCTATAAATGATGTTGTTGTATGTAAATAATTTGATAGTAGATGACAAACCATGTCCAATATCGTTGATGTAAATGAGAAACAAAACTGGTCCCACGATTGATCCCTGGGGAACACCAGACTTTGCATGTGAAAGTGAAGATGCATGTCCATTCACCTAAATTGATTGGCTGCAGTTGCTCAGAAAATGATTTATTCAGCTTTTTTCCAAACCAGTGGCTACCTTATCATTATACATAGAGCCATCTAGAGTTGAAAAGAAGCCTTCCTTGTCAGCAACCAAAACATGCAACTTAGCTTCCAGATGCGTCTCAGACAGCATGAACACTGTTGTGAGGAGTGACCAGGCTATGTACAACAAAGGCAAGCTGAAAAAGCCAGTAGGCTTTTTTTGTGAAGCTAAGTTGCATGTTTTGGTTACCTTCATGCTACTTTCATTTACGTACTCTTGTATGAACATAATGATAAAAAATAGTCATGGATTTAATAACACCATCTCAAGGAAATGAAATGAGAAGAGAGTGTGCTACTATTGAAATATCTGCAATAAGTGCATAGCGGAGGACGTTTGCAGCTGCATCGCCAATAATAATAATAATAGCAGTAATATTATACAAGGCAAGACATAGCCCAGCAAACCTCTTGTGATGGCAGTTCTAATATAAGCACCTAACTAAAAGGCCTTCAAGGCAAGCCGAATTTGTGGCCACGACAAATATGCTCAAATTTACCGATGTGAGAAATCCTGTGCTTGGAAAATCAGATACGGTATGTGATATGTAGAAGGAACATACATCAAAATAGTGCATGTACCAACATGGAAGCTAAGGAATGCTTTAGTCAATGGGAAGAATAAGCTGCCGAGCGGAAATGATGATGATATATGGTGTTTTTTGGCCCAAGGGCCATTTGATGGCCAAAGAGCGCCAGTTCATGGGACAAGGAATGTGGACAATGATTGTGATTAGCGGCTGTATAAGGGCCATAAAATTCCTCGCGGTAAGGTGGGTAAAAAACTACAAGTAATAAATCATGACCATGCCGTGAAAGGTGTGTGTGGTGCGAATAGATGAAAAAAGTTGGTGATAATAAAAACAATGGTGGACATGTATGGCATTAGCACAAGTGCCTCACTCGTACATACCCTTGCGTCCAAGGGTCGTGAGGCAAGTGCTTTGTGTCTAGCCACCGCAGCGAAAACCTCTCTGGAGAGGTCGTGCTACGGAATGTCCGGGTATATGATATGAAAGCTATGAATTTCTTTTAAAAATGCTAACAATAATTTATGACTAAAAAGCGGTTCCCTACCGACGAACATTGCAGGGTGTAAAGGTAAATGTTGTCGGTAGGGTAATGGAAAGTGTTGTTTTCTTAGAGTGTCCAATTGTTTGCACAAAATTAAAATGTGAAGATCTGTTAGTGCTTCACCACATCTGTCACACAATGGTGGATCGCCATTGGACAAAATATATGAGTGTGTCATGTATGTGTGTCCTATCCTGAGCCTCGTTAATGCTACCTCTGTATGACGTGATTTTGATACTGGTGGCCAATGGCCAAGGTGTGGCCTGATAATGTGTAGTTTGTTTTGTATGTGTCTATCCCACTTGCTCTGACAGTAGTCCCTGAGCTTTCGTTTGAGAGACGGCTTAAGATCAAGGGCCGGGATTCATATGGGTGTAGTGGCGGTGCTTTCGTGGACGGATGCAGCAAGCTGATCCGCCATCACGTTGCCTTGAATCTTACGGTGCCCTGGCACCCAGCACACTACAACATGTTGGTTGAGTGTGTAGAGCGTGCATAAAATAGAGTAAAGTGAGACGAGGACAGGGGTTTTTTTTTTTTAAACCGTGCAGAGCCGTTACCACACTGAGGGAGTCTGTATAAATTACTGCTTTTTGTATTTGTAATTGTTTGATGTGTTTTAGCGGCCACAAGTATCGCGTAAGCTTCCGCTGTGAAGATACTTGTGCTTGGATGTAGAGGGCCAGCATCCGAAAAGGAAGGGCCAACAGCAGCGTAGGACTGCTGTTGGCCCTTCCTATAGTGTAATACTATTGAAATATCTGCAATAAGTGCATAGCGGAGGACGTTTGCAGCTGCATCGCCAATAATAATAATAATAATAGCAGTAATATTATACAAGGCAAGACATAGCCCAGCAAACCTCTTGTGATGGCAGTTCTAATATAAGCACCTAACTAAAAGGCCTTCAAGGCAAGCCGAATTTGTGGCCACGACAAATATGCTCAAATTTACCGATGTGAGAAATCCTGTGCTTGGAAAATCAGATACGGTATGTGATATGTAGAAGGAACATACATCAAAATAGTGCATGTACCAACATGGAAGCTAAGGAATGCTTTAGTCAATGGGAAGAATAAGCTGCCGAGCGGAAATGATGATGATATATGGTGTTTTTTGGCGCAAGGGCCATTTGATGGCCAAAGAGCGCCAGTTCATGGGACAAGGAATGTGGACAATGATTGTGATTAGCGGCTGTATAAGGGCCATAAAATTCCTCGCGGTAAGGTGGGTAAAAAACTACAAGTAATAAAATCATGACCATGCCGTGAAAGGTGTGTGTGGTGCGAATAGATGAAAAAAGTTGGTGATAATAAAAACGATGGTGGACATGTATGGCATTAGCACAAGTGCCTCACTCGTACATACCCTTGCGTCCAAGGGTCGTGAGGCAAGTGCTTTGTGTCTAGCCACCGCAGCGAAAACCTCTCTGGAGAGGTCGTGCTACGGAATGTCCGGGTATATGATATGAAAGCTATGAATTTCTTTTAAAAACGCTAACAATAATTTATGACTAAAAAGCGGTTCCCTACCGACGAACATTGCAGGGTGTAAAGGTAAATGTTGTCGGTAGGGTAATGGAAAGTGTTGTTTTCTTAGAGTGTCCAATTGTTTGCACAAAATTAAAATGTGAAGATCTGTTAGTGCTTCACCACATCTGTCACACAATGGTGGATCGCCATTGGACAAAATATATGAGTGTGTCATGTATGTGTGTCCTATCCTGAGCCTCGTTAATGCTACCTCTGTATGACGTGATTTTGATACTGGTGGCCAATGGCCAAGGTGTGGCCTGATAATGTGTAGTTTGTTTTGTATGTGTCTATCCCACTTGCTCTGACAGTAGTCCCTGAGCTTTCGTTTGAGAGACGGCTTAAGATCAAGGGCCGGGATCGATATGGGTGTAGTGGCGGTGATTTCGTGGACGGATGCAGCAAGCTGATCCGCCATCACGTTGCCTTGAATCTCACGGTGCCCTGGCACCCAGTACACTACAAAATGTTGGTTGAGTGTGTAGAGCGTGCATAAAATGTAGTAAAGTGAGACGAGGACAGGGTTTTTTTTTTAAGACTGTGCAGAGCCGTTACCACACTGAGGGAGTCTGTATAAATTACTGCTTTTTGTATTTGTAATTGTTTGATGTGTTTTAGCGGCCACAAGTATCGCGTAAGCTTCCGCTGTGAAGATACTTGTGCTTGGATGTAGAGGGCCGGCATCCGAAAAGGAAGGGCCAACAGCAGCGTAGGACACAGAGGAGTTGGACTTGGAGGCATCTGTAAAGAACTCAGGACGTGTGTATTTGTGTTGAAGTTCCAGGAAGTAAGTTCGGATGTGAGCAATAGGCGCATGTTTAGTAACTTCTAGGAAAGACACATCGCAATCTATAGTATGCCACTGCCACGAAGGCGGGTATGCTACAGGAGCCATTAAACTGTGTTCAAGTGACACTCCAGTGTCCTCAGCTAGACCCTTCAGGCGAACTGAGAAGGGCTGCCTCATCGAAGGCCTGTGTTGAAACAGAATGGAGCTCGACAAATCAATAATAGTAGAGTATCAGGGGTGCTTCTTGTCTGCTTTCATTTTAAGAAAATAAACAAAGGACATGTAAGTTCTCTGCAGATGAAGCGACCACTCATTTGACTCAACGTAAAGGCTTTCTATGGGGCTGGTGCGAAAAGCACCCGTAGAAAGGCGGATGCCCAAATGGTGCACGGGGTCCAGCATTTTCAAAGCACTTTGAGTCGCAGACTGATAAACAACGGCCCCATAATCTAAGCGGGTGCGAATGAGGCTTCTATACAGGTTCATGAGACATTGCCTGTCACTACCCTATGTAGTACGTGACAACACTTTTATAACATTCATGGCTTTTAAACATATTGTTTTTAAATACTTGATGTGCAGTACGAAGGTCAACTTGTTGCCCAAGATTAAGCCTAAGAATTTATGCTCTGCATTGACAGACAGACGTGGACCGTTCAGTTCAATGTCAGGTTATGAGTGCACGCCTCTCTTTCGGGAGAACAAGACACAGGTGCTTTTTTCTGGGTTTATCGGGAATCCGTTTTCCTCTGCCCATTTGGAGACCTTGTTTAAACCTAACTGAACCTGCCGCTCACACACTGCTAGGTTGCATAACTTAAAGCCAAGCTGGACGTCATCCACATATGTGGAATAGAACATGTTGCGGGGGATGGACAGGTGCAAGGAATTTATTTTGATAATAAAAAGTGTACAACTAAGTACACGACCTTGCGGTACTCCTGTTTCTTGCACAAATGTTTGGTAGAGAATACTGCCCACAGGGACACGGAATTTCCGATTGGACAAGTAACTCTCGATTATGGAAAGCATTCTACCGCGCACACCCAGGTGAGACAAGTCTCTTAATATGCCAAAACGCCATGTTGTGTCGTAAGCCTTCTCGATATCAAGAAACACAGAGAGGAAGTATTGTTTGTGGACGAAAGCGTCTCGGATCTGTGCCTCGATACGCACCCGATGGTCGGTGGTGGATCTACTCTCTCGAAAGCCACATTGGTATTGGTCAAGCAGATTGTGTTTTTCAAGGAAATATAAAAGTCGGCGGTTTATCATTTTTTCAAAAAGTTTACAAAGGCAGCTGGTTAGTGCAATGGGCCTATAACTTGAAACAGAGGAAGGGTCCTTGCCCTGTTTCAAAATAGGGATAATATTAGCCTCTTTCCAGGAAGCAGAGATGGTGCCAGAAAGCGAGATAGCATTGTATAGAGAGAGTAAAGTTTTTCGTGTTTCGAGCGGCAGGTTTTTCAACATTTTATACGTGACACGGTCATAGCCTGGGGCAGAATTACTGCAAGAGTTTAGTGATGTTTGTTGCTCAGCTAAGTTGAAAGGTTGGTTGTATGCCTCGTGATTTGTGCACTTGTATTCTAGTTTCTGCTTTTCTATCCTTGCTTTATATCTTTGGAAAACTTCAGTATAGTGTGACGAGCAAAACATTTGCTCGTAGTGTGCACCAAGGAAGTTCGCCTGATCTTCCAGGCTGCCACCCTGTGTGTTTATGAGTGGGAGTGAGTGTACTTGTCTTCCTGCTACCCTACGAACCATGTTCCAGACTTTAGCCTCTTGTGTATATGAATTTATCCCTGATAAAAACTTGCGCCAGCTTTCTCTTCTGGCCTGCCGACGCGTTCTCCTGCCTCGAGATTTTATTTCCTTAAAGCTCTCAAAGTTTTCCGCTGTCGGCGAGTTCCGCAGCAACCTCCATGCCCTGTTCTGTTCCTTTCGCGCATTCTGACACTCAGTGTTCCACCACAGGACGTGTCGTTTGCCGGGCAGTCCAGATGTTTGTGGAATGCACTTGGCTGCTGCGTCAGTAAGAAAAGCCAGGAAGTACTGCACAGCTTCATCTATGCCTAATCCGCATATGTCAGTCCAACTTAAGTGAGTAATCTTTTGAAATTGTTCTCAGTCGGCTTTGTTTACCAGCCATTTGGGAACATGTGAAGGACATTCATATATTATTGGTGTACTCAAAACTAAAGGAAAATGGTCACTTCCATATGGATTATTTATGACTTTCCACTGAACTAATGGCACAAGTGAAGGAGATGCGATACTGAGGTCTATGGAAGAGTAAGTTTTGTTGGCAAGGTTATAGTATGTTGCCTCTTTCCTATTCAACAGACAAGCACCTGATGAAATGAGGAATTGTTCAATGAGACGGCCTCGTGCATCACAGCGAGAGTCACCCCACAGACCATTATGTGCGTTCAGGTCCCCAAGGACCATATAAGGTTCAGGTAGTTCGTCTATTAAAGACTGGAAGTGAAGTTTTTCAAGACGGTGGTGCGAAGGTATGTACAAAGAACAGACAGTGACAAGTTTGTTTAGAATAACTACTCGGACAGCCACCGCCTCGAGGGAAGTTTTAAGGCGTAATTGTGTGCATGCTATACCTTGACTAACTATAACCGCTACACCACCGGATGGTGGCATGACATCATCTCTATCCTTTCGGAAGATTACGTAGTTCCGTAAAAAGTTTGTGTTTGTTCGTTTTAAGTGTGTCTCTTGTACACACAGCACTCTTGGATTGTGTTCATGGAGGAGTTCTTGTAAGTCATCGAGGTTTCGAAGAAGGCCTCGGATGTTCCACTGTAATATTTCTGTCTGCATATTTAAACAAGAGAGATGCTGCTGTGTGTACAAAGAGTATCCTGTGTTGGAGTGAGCTCGTTCATTCAGGTGGCAGGATGGTTGTCCGGCCCCGTTATTGGTTATTTGGCGCGCCGCTCTTTCGGTACCAAGGGTACCGTTGTATCCATTGCCTCCTCAGAGGCACTGGATGCCCGCACGTGCGAGCTGGTGGTTTGGATTTTAGGCCTCGCCTGGTGAGGTGAGGCCTTGAGACCAGAAGACCCTGGAGTCTCCGGCCTCAATTTGCTTGGAGGCAGAGTAGACTGAACTACTGCCGCCTTGGGGGCAGGCGCCACAGCCGATGGCTCACTCTGCGCTGGCCGAAGGGGTGGCGAGGGCTGGTGCGGCGTTGCCCCCTGTCGCGCCGCATCAGCATATGTTGTGCCGTAAAATGGCGACACTCTTCGTCTTGCTTCTTTGAATGTGATATTTTCTTTGACTTTAAGAGTGATAATTTCTTTTTCTTTCTTCCAGTGAGGACACGAACGTGAATATGCGGCGTGTTCCCAATCACAATTCACGCAGTGAGGCGTAGTAACACAGTTATCAGATGGGTGGCCGTGGCTACCACATCTTGCACAAGTTTTCTGACCCCGGCCGTTCAGTGAGCCATGACCAAATCGTTGACATTTATAACACCGTCTTTGATTGGAAATGTAGGGACGGACAGAGAGTTTGATGTAGCCTGTGTCTATAGATGAAGGCAGTGTGCTAGATGCGAAAGTGAGTATTAAATGTTTGGTAGGTATTTCTTTGTTGTCGCGTCTGATGACGACTCGTTTCACATCCGTGACATTTTGCTCTTTCCACGCTTCAAGCAGTTCTTATTCAGACATTTCAAGAAGGTCTGCTTCTGAAACAACTCCGCGTGCGGTGTTCATTGATCTATGAGGTGAAACAGATACTGGGATATCACCAAATGCTACGAGACTGCCAAGTTTTTCATAGTGACGTTTTTCAGGCAGCTCAAGGAGAAGGTCTCCGCAAGCCATCTTTGTAACCTTGTATCCTGGGCCAAAGACCTCAGTCAGAGATTTCGCAACAAGAAATGGAGATATGGCTCTGGCTTGTTTTGTTGAATTTTCGCTGTGCACAACATGGAATTTTGGAAAGCATTGTCTGGGTTGGCTGAAAATTGATATTTCATCGGTGCGTCCCCTCTTAAGTGTAACAGGATCTAGGAGACGGGGAAATGCAGGTGTTCCCATAGTAGTGTACTTTTTTTTTCGGCAGCAATGGCGACCACCCACCATGAAGTCCAACCAGGGGACGCTGAAGCACTTAATAGCATAAGGCTGCAGACGCCAGCCGTACATTGCCACTATAACCAAATATAACTACTCAAGGTTGAGTAATTACACAAGGTTAACCCTTGCCACCAGGAAAATTGGAAGTAAACAGAAGAGAGAAGTAGACAGGACAGACTCAAAAAGAGAGAGATAAAGACGAAGTTGTAGGGGAGAGAGATAGGAAAAGGTGACTGCCGATTTCTCCTGGGTGGGTCAGCCCAGGGGTGCCGTCTACGTGATTCCGGGGCCAAAGGGGTGTGTTGCCTCTGTTGGGGGGCCTTAAAGGTCCGATCACCCAGTGTCAGCTCAACCCCCAGGATCCCCTTTTCCCCGGACACGGCAAAGCCACGCACAGCTAGGCGTGGGAGGGAGTAGAAACTCCCCCGTTCGCTCGAGTCCGTGGTGTCGCTATGCACCAAACGCCTACTTGCGCAGGCGCCCCTGCGGGGGCCGAGCGGAAATTTTCTGTAGTCTTCTTTACACTTCAGTCTGCCACGAGTGTGACAACATGAGACCTGTGACTTCAATGAAAGAGTTAAACAACAGAACAGTTCAAATTGAAGTCACCAAATCATGGGTAGCCTTGAATGCCCTCGCTGAACATGTGGAATATACAGGCTTTCAAACTGACTGGTCAAGCAACCGTGTTCTGGTCGAAGAAAACAAGCTTGCATCATGCCAGCACCTGGAATCCCTGCACATTCACACAGCTGCACATATCCTCAATAAGATTTATGGAACGCTGACCATATACTTTTGGTGCTTATATCACGCACCTAGTCATACTTAAATACAATGTACCTTTCTTATGGCTGTCATTCAGAACAATATCAGGTGCCCAAACATCAATAAACTTTGTGTTACTTTGGTCGGTGTATCCTTTTGTTTGTACACTAAGAAGAAACAGTTATGCATTGCCTTTTTTTTAGGCCTCTTCTAGCTGTTCACTGTAGTTACAGTCAAGGAGTGACTTTTTCAGTATTGATCAAGGGTAATGCTTATTTTTGTGATGGTGCCACAGACTTCCACCAGTTTTCATGAATTAGCCAGGTTTTACCAAAGTTCCTCCAGTTTTCCAGCAAGGCCCCAATTCCCAGACTTTCCCAGGTTGGTAGACACCCTGCACAAACAAAGATAGATGGCAGTTAACTCGCGTCCTGTGTTTCCTCCAGTCTTATGCAAGTGTCATTCTGCACTTTATTACCTTAGAAGTACTTGTTGCTGGGCAGGTTTGTATAACATTATTAGAGAAAATTCTAGACGACGCGAATGTGTGGTGCAGTGTAAATATTTTCTGTAGTTCAGCTGCGAGTGACGCTCTTTTTCTGTGCTCTTTCTTTTTTCAAGTGGTGCTTAGGCATCTATAATTTTCCCCCTTAGCTTAATTACCTCCCTGAAGCTATGCATCATCTTGCCCATTAACAACCATTGTTAAACTATTGTATGTGACATTGTTGATGCAAAATGACCTTAGAGTATATGCTAAAGCTCCTGCAGGATCACCGGCTGAATGTGACAACCAGTTCACCATTTATAGGACCCGAAGTATTGACATTTTCAATATATCTGTTCGCACAGTGCTTCATTGAAGTCATGCAAGCTTAAAATATGGTGCTCCCACAGAGAAATTTTTCTTCCTGTGCTGTGACCAACGAGAAAACTATGTAGACAATAACGAAAAGCGATCACAACTAGGCTTAGCTGTGTGATGTCTGCCTCAATAAAAATGTAATAAATTAATGTACGTGTGTTTTTTGATATGAACCTCTGCTCGCTCCACCATGGTGTTCCTAAGGGTGTACACAGTCTTACCTCTGCGACAGCATTGCCAGATTTAATTTCGCTGTCACAATCTTGAACAGGTGTGCAACAAGCATGCGTCAGTGCAGAGAACACAAGAGAAGTGGTCACTGCTTGCATGTTCAAGGTCGTATGCATGCACACCGGATTATGATTTTGCAGTGTCTTACATTTTGAGTGGAGTATACATCGTGATGGCTGGAGCAGTCTCTGTGGTCACCAGATAGACAATCACAATGTGGATATTGTTGCTTGAGACAACTGTTTAGGACAAAAAAAGGACACCGTAGAAAAAAAATATTTTTTGGCTAATGTAAGGGCTTGTGGTGAGAAGACTCTCAAAAGGCATATGGTGTGTCATCTTGCAATAGAGAAGCAACATTTATACCTAGTTTATGTTAGTAGGAGTCTACTAAACATTGGCCATACAAGCTGGTGGCTAGAGAAGGATGATGTCCAGAAGATACCCTCCTGAAATGTTAACCTGCACCGTCCTCCCTTGCCTTTCTTGGTGCACTGGAATTTTTGCCCTATAGGTACTAATTCCTTCAGTGGGTACTCTTGAAGGGCTTCTGAATAAGCTCACTCTTACCACCTGCATTACCCGAGGGCAAATCCTACTGTTGGAACTTGTTTGCTTGGCAGAAACTTTTAACAGCAAAAGAAGCTGCACTGGTTACACAAATAAAGCTACAGCATTGCAAGGTTACTATGATGTTATGTACACAGACCTCCCACATATAACTCACTAAAATGTCACCACTTACCTCTATGGTGAGCCTGATTATGCCTTAAGACAGCATGTAAGTTTCTTGATCCTATACTTTTTAATCAGTACATTAACCTTGAAAAAACAAGATCGTCACGTGCAGTCCGTAAAACCAGTGCTTATGAAGTGCAATGATGCCATCGGAAGCATCAGCAAAAGTAAATTCACCCTGCTAGAAAGCAAATTCTGCGTGAAGCCTGTAAATGTACTGTTAACAAAGTCTTCTCGACAACTTCATTACTTCTACTTCTGCAATTTGCATAATCCTGTCTCATGCATACCTTGCTGTCAACCCAAAAATTATTGACCTATGAGGTGTTACTCATGTGACCATGCTCATTTAACATACCTGCAAGCCTCAGAGCTAACATAATAAAATTGAAGACTTTAACAAATTAATGCTCTCTGCTACTCACCCCTTCAAAAAAAATTTTTAGCATCCCCTTCAAACCTGTTTTTTAAAGTCTCAACAGGCACTGTGACGTGCCTCTTGAAAGGCATATCCGGAGCTTGTGGTGCAACTAAAATGTTTTTGGAGCAGCATAAAAGCCGCCTGAAGCTTTTAAACTAGAGCTGTTGCACCATATGTTACAGGGAACTAGTTCATGAACATATGCATGCATGTTCACTTGGACTTCTGCTCAACATAAACGTAGGCTTTTTGCTTTTTTGCAGACATACCCAATTTATATCAAGCTACCTAGCGCTTTCTGGGAATTCACATGGCATTTGTAAATGACTCTGGCTTTCAGTGATAGTTTAGCTACAATATTGAAGCAGGGACTGGTAAGACTATTTATGCATTGTAATTACTTTCCAAAAAAAGAGTCTGATTATATTAATGTTTTTATTAGTACAACCTAATCGTTCAATGTGTGGAGAAGTGGTTGCTGTCATCATTTATCTACAGGATTGTTAGGTTCCTGATTAATGAGCGCTTCATAAAAAAAGGGCTTTGTAACTGGTCCTTACTGCCCATTATTTATTATGGCTCGACAAAATTTAGAGTTATGGGGGAGTAAGTAGTTACACTTGGCAAGCTGTTTGACATGTACAGTAGTCGAGGTCGAGAAGCCCAGCCGAGACATACCGGAATAGTGGAACACCATGCTTTCTAGGAGAAGTAACAGTGATTGTACAGCATGCGGTACTGCTGATAAAATTTGCCCACTTTATGGACTTAAAACTTAACCACCTTGTATGAAATATTTTGATAGTAAACTGTAACAAATAGGACCACAAATAAAAAGATAACTAAGTGGTCAGTTCTATATGCAGGTACTAAATTACTGTATTTTAATACAGTAAAGCAAGACTGTTGTCCAAGCACTACTAGCTCATTATTACTTTTAACTGACAGTAACCCCAACAGTTAGAAACTATTTGGCTGAAGTCACGTGGTAACTTTTGTAGTATAAGCGCGCGGGTTCAAATTGTTTAAAAAGTTGGTGCCCAGCAACGTTTTCAACTACATTGCACGTTCATGTCCACTGTGATGACATCTCCAAATCGCAGGGGTAACGTATAGATTTCAAGCGCATGCCATATACTTGCTCCCTGAGAGAATACAACAACGAAAAGTGCACGCATGCTTGACACAAATAATGAAATTGTTGAAAAAGATGTAGCAGGTTTCATCTCTTGGTGCAGATCCCTGCAGGCACTTACCTAATTACCACCCCATTTTGCCAACAAGCAGCCCATATAAGACGTTCGAACATGCGTTATTATGTCGGGTCATAACCAGTTTCCTCTAACCACCTTGCACTTAGTTCTGGCACGACATAGGTTTCAAAGATTTATTTCTTGCAAACTGTGTGAGTAATTGTAGACCATTCTTCAACAGTTATTTTTTACTCGATAGAAAAACATGAGCTACAAATTTTCTAAGTTTCTAAAATATGAATGGTAATTGAATTGTGAATGGTAATCTACACCCAGCCTTAGTATATATTTCCTTTATAATCATTTTCAATTTGAGGCATAGCACAAACTTTGAAGTACGACTGAAGCCTCTCATATGCATGTTTCGTTTATTTGAAGGTGCCATTTAACAATCTTGAAATAATCCTGCAATGAACCAAAATCTGAATGCCTTGCGAATTGCCTGCCACAAAATGTATTTTACTAGGTAAATTGTTCTGGGCTTGTTACCCAAGCTGAAGATGATGACGATACTGATTGCCGCATCGTCACTGATGAGGCAGAGGATAGCGCGTGTACAATTTAGGTGCACACGAGGCCCAATGTCAGTCCTACATTTCCAATTTACACACGAGCGCGCGCAATATGTATGCTTTACCGCAATACACAGCGTGCACTTCACCGCAAGACATGACTGCCTTGCGGCACTGTTTAATTTCAAGAAGACGCTTAAGGTGGCAATTTTGACCGAATATTTATAGTGCTCCCAGCATATCTTCAATTTTATTTCTTTTTTTTTCTTTGTATACACCCACAAGAACTGACATAGCTTAGAAAACCGATTATCGTAATCGGCGACAGCATATTTAAGCCACTTGGAAAATAACGTCGTGTGAACGCCTGGTAATATTCCATCGCTTCCAACTTGTGCATTTCGTATTTGTCTTACGCAGTTACGCAAGAAGAAGCTTCAATGAAAGTTTTGGCGGAAGCATACATTTCACCCAAGCGACACATCGATCCTTACGCTACACACGCACTTACCAGACATACACGTACGGTTTACATCCACAAATAGCATAACACACGGTATTCATGATCGGGCAAGGCGTTACCACATCGCTTATAGACAGTATTACAGAACGAGACCACGTATCCATAAAGTCCCTCAATAAATTGGAAGGACCTTACGTATCCATGCGCAGAGGCGGTTCTCGCGAATGCATACAACTCCCGCTCAAGCAAAGACCACGGATAAAAAACCACCGCACGGTAAAAATCCTCACAAGTTAGTGAGGAACTTTAGACTTTTCGTTCCCACCAGTGGTGGGAACTGGTGGGACCTTTCGTTCCCACCAGTGGTGGGCCACCACCTAAACGTCCCCCAAAAATGTCCAACACGGCGATTCTGTCGCCGTCTATTCATACATTTTCAGCCAAGTCAAGCCGGTTTTAAGCGGCTATTGGGTGAACCGAACGTTTTGGCCCTCAAAAGGTTCGTGCCACCCGGTGGCAGCAGACGCGACCGAATCTACTAGCGAAATTGAACACGTGTGTGTGTGGGCTAGGCGGCAGCTTCTAACAGTTGTTGAGGTAGGAGAGTTAGCAGAGGTGGCTGGATAGCGGGATTAGGTTGAGCTTAGGGCTGTCGGGCGCTTCGTCCGATGGTCGGGCGGGCGATGGCTAAGGAGGCTAGGAAAACCACGGGCGAGAGTGAGCGCGGCCATATTCACTAGGCACAATGGCGGCGTTTTGTTATTGATGTAGTGCGGTGTGGCACCATTCAGGCGGTCCAGCGGCGTTGTGCGCGTTTTCATGTGCCTCGCACCTAACCGTGGCGTACTGCAGGTGTTTGACAGCATCCATTCTTGCTAGTGTACCGTTGGCGAACGGCACACTAGCCAGTATATACTAGGCACTACAATCCAACAGCTCACAAGCGCCAGATTTCTCTCTAGGTCTGAAAAATTCTCGGAGTTATTTGTACAATTACGTAATACGTAATTACAGAAGTAACTCTGATAATAAAAACATAAAAATTGACATATCCCACGCGATGTGTGAATGTGATGAGAAGCGGTCTTTCTATGCTTCATTATTTGGCTTTAAGCCAACGTTACGAGGTAGATCAACGTGCCTTTGTAAAAGGGGTAATGGGGTGCACATCACGGGTTTTCAGGCACGTCGACTATACTGGTGTTTAATGGTGAAATCGTGTTTTGATGTAACATATGCACTAGGTCAGAGCACGAACATCAGCTTTATTGAAACGAAGGGTGTGCTACGTTGCGGTAGTACATCATACGTATCATTCGTTAGTGTATTCAAGCCTTGCTAGAATTGATCAACGTTGGAATATACTTTCCCGAGCCATAGGGGTGCATATAGAACGGTTAATAAACTGCAATAAAAACAGAGCATCGACGTTCATCCAATATAATTGATATAAGGTGGGAGTGCATACGTAATGCTTATTGCTTTGTGGTGAAATTCAATAGCCCACACTGCAACCACAATTGCCGTTGCACCGATATTACGTCTGCGTAGGATCCCTTTTCCGTAGCGGCTTCAAGACCTGGCGTGGCTCTGTGGTAGATAACTTGAATGCCGCGCAAAATGGGTTCAGTTCTTGCTAGGATAATACTAAGCTTCAATTTTCCATGAATAGAACCAAGTAGAATGGTGCCGCCTCTTGCTAACAGTCTTCCCTTTAAATTAGCAATGTCTCTGCATGCTGCTTCTGGGTAAATGTAAAGTGTAAGACCCTTTCGGCCCTAGCACCGTATAAAAAGAATACGAAGAAATTTTGCGGCCAACTGTGGCAGAATTTACTGACATATTGAAGGAAGTGCCTGATATATTATGAATGGTGCGTGATGGAGCAGGAAGATGACCATGATGAAACAAATGCAGTTCGATCGTTTTGCCCTTGCAGACATGGGTTCTATAAATTCTGGCGCTGCAAAGCAGGAACAACCCATCTTTTAATTGTGATGTCGGATCATACAATGTGTCCAATAATTAAGCAGCGGTCATTCAAGTGGAAACTCCGCCGCGGTGGTCTAGTGGCTAAGGTACTCGGCTGCTGACCGCAGGTCGCGGGTTCAAATCCTGGCCGTGGCGGCTGCATTTTCGGTGGGGGCTCAAATACTGAGTTGCGTGTAGCTTGATTTAAGTGTACGTTAAAGCACCCCAGGTGGTCGAATTTCCGGAGCACTCCTCTACGGCGTCTCTCATAATCGTATGGTGGTTTTGGGACGTTAAACCCCCGATATTACTAATATCGAAGCACAGAAGTGCATAAAAGGCAAAGCGTGAGGTGACAGCCCATGCTAAGGTGGCGCAATTTTGCCGCTGTCGATACCAAATGCCATGCCAATACCAAATGCCACGGCTCCTCCCGGAACACACTACCCCATATTCTAGTACACTATACTATCACACACGGAGGACCTTTCCTTCCTTCATGCTATCATGGTAATATTGATGATTTGAGGCTGATCCCTTTGTATCGAGCTGGCTCGAATTATCTGCTCTAGCCAGAGAAAAAACACTTAAAAACTAACTAAACAAAACACTCCACAGGCGCCCACACCCGCGTCTGCACACCTTCAATTTTGTCCACATAAATCATTACCGCTGCGTCGCGCGCCACCACTGCACCAGCCTTGTTTTGGTGGTGCGTACTGCCACATAGTTCACTGTAGCAGCCACTCCATCGCTCGCGGGTGGCCCCGGGTCATCTTTGTGAACAAACCCCAGAGCCTCGGGCAGTGTGGTGCCCTTTCGTTGGTGTGGGCCCAAACACGTACAGAGTAGCACTAGATGGGGAATGGTTTCTTCTTCCCGCCCACACACCCGGCACATCACACTCGTTAGAGTTACTGCGTATGCTACCTTTAGGTAGCATATACAATAACTCTAGCACTCGAGAGACATGAGTGCCATCTGGCAGTTCTTTTCGAAAAACAAAGAACATGGCCCTGAGACGGGCGTGCGCGCCCGTCTTAGAGGTGATAAGATGTAGAACGCTAGGCGATGGGTAGGTGCCACCTCCATCTCGTCTTAGCAAAGCGTTAGAAGCATTCCCCGTTCCGTGCACGCGTTGCATGGTCAGCGCAGCGTGATAAGCGCTACGGTCCTTGAATTACTTACGTATGCCTTTTCTAGTAAAAGACGAACATGCAGAATATATGTGTTGTTATGGTGCCTCAGATATATGCAATATATGCTTTTAATTGACAATCGCACACGTATGAACGCTGATTCTTCTGTAACCCTGGTGGGCGCTGCGGATGGGGTCGGCCGTTCGGCGTATCGGCTGGTGCTGTTTAGAGTACCCGGTTCGCGGTAGCGGTGGACAAACAGACAAATGTACAGACAGACAGACCAAACTTGGAGACCTTCGAAGGAAAAATTTTGGTCTGTCTGTCTGTACATTTGTCTGTTTGTCCGCCCTAACAATACCTTAAACGGCACCAAACGGCCAACCCCATCCGTAGCGCCCATCAATGTTGCTCAAGGTTTAGCGTTCATAGTTGTGCGATTGTATATTAAAAAAGCAAATATTGCGCATATCTGAGGCGCTATAAAAACACGTCTACGTTTTGTATGTCTGCCTTTATACTAGAAGAGGCCCACACAAGTAACTCTAAAGACTGTAGCGTTTATCGCGCTGCGCTGACAGTGCAACGCGATGCCCCAGAAGGTGTTACCAACGCTTTGCTACGACGACGCGGTGGTGGCACCTGCCCATCGCTTTGCATTCTGCACCTTATCACCTCCGGGACTGGCGGGCATCTTTCTCCACGGTCACGCACGCCTTCGTTTTCGAAGATAACTGCCAGATGGCGCTCGTGCCTAACGGTTAAGAGGGAAAGTAGCTGGGCCGATGACATTCCTTGGTTTGGTGTACTTGTGGACGGGAGCAAAGGCCAGAGAGGAAAACCAGGCAATGGTGGAGTGTATATCAATGGACACTGAGGAATTAGGAGGAGAGTGCGAGATAATCATACTATGAGATATGAATGCGCATATAGAAGATATAGATGGGTATACTGACCCAACAGGCAAATTGATAATGGCTATGTGTGAAAGGCATGATTTCGTTCATTTGCAACAGTACTGAGAAGTGGGAGGGACAAATAACATGGGAGGTAGGAAGGCTGTAGTCGACGATAGATTATGCACTGATGTCACATAGGATGTATGATGGGCTCATGGGAATGTACGTGGATGAATGTGGCTCCAGAAGTCTGGGTAGTGATCACAAACGTATCAAGCTAAGTTTTGGAAGAGCAGTGAAAGTGGGAAGGAGACAAGATGTTCAAATACAAGAAAAAGTTTATTCAGAAAAGCGAATAGAAATAGCTACTAAACGAATTGAGAAAGTAATCACTGAGGATAATAAAACAGTGTGGACATACACGAATCTAATTAAACTGTTTCAGCTAGAGCTGGCTAAGGCACGTGACAAGTCACCCCGGAAAAGAAGACACAAACCCAAGAGTTGGCGGGATGAGAAAGTTAAGAGAGCCATAAAAACGTCAGGAAGCCTCTAGGGAACGAAGACATGCTAAGCAGCGGGGTGAATTGACAGATGAGGTTGAACGAAAATGGGACATCTTTCTAAGCTGTAGAAGGAAAGCATCCCATCTGATCAATGAGAAGACTAAAAGAAAGGAGGCTCAGTGGCTGGCAGAAGTACATAAAAATAATAGAATGGCAGCTGCGAAACTTTGGAACCATCTAAACTCACTAAGAAATGAGACAAGCCTAGAACAGAGGTCTATAACTACAGCTCAAGGTGCTAGGCTAGAAGGGGGCTAAGCTATTGAATATATAAGAACGAGGGTGACAGAAAATTTTCAACAAAGAAGTGTCTTATGCACTAAAATAGACAAGGACGGATCAAGGGGCACAATGGCTCCATTTTCACAACGAGAGTGGGAAAGGGCTGAGAAGAGGGTTCCTAGTAGTACATCAACAGGCCTACATGGCATTCCAATTATGCTTATAAAGACATTGGGTCCGAAGTCGAAACAGACTTTGAGAGAGGCAGTGAGCAAAACAATAATGGCTGGTGAAGTCCCCGATAGATAAAAACTCAGCAGGATGGGCAACATCTATAAAGGAAAGGGGACAAAGCTGACACAAAGAACTACCGTCCTATAACAGTGACATCAGTGGTCTACAGGCTGGCAAAGCAGATTATAAAGGAAAGACTGCAGGCATGGATAGATGATGAGGGGGCTCTGGGGGAACTGCAGAATGGATTTAGAAGACACAGGAGGCTGGAAGACAATCTGTTCTCACTGACGCAGTGCATTGAAGTAGAAGACAAAGAACACAGGCCCTTGTGGCTAGCATTTTGTGATATCAAAAGAGCGAACGATAACGTGGTTCAAGAGGACTTGTGGGGAATAGTGGACACACTAGGTGTGGAAAATAAAGTCACTAATCTTTCAAAGGCTATCTATAAAAGTAACAAGGTAGTTATAAAGTGGGAAAAAAGGTATCCAAGCCCACAGTGGTAAAACGGGGGCTTAGGCAAGGGTGTCCTCTGTCACCCTTGTTATTCATGATGTACCTACAAGGATTAGAGGCCAAATTAGAGGGAAGTGGACTTGGCTTCAACCTCTCTTTTGTCAAACAAGGAAAATTTATTGAACAGGCACTACCAGCATTAATGTACGCAGATGATATAGTACTAATGGCCAACAACAAGGAAGATTTGCAGAAATTGATGGACATCCGTGGTAATGAGGTAGATAGGTTAGATTTCAGATTCAGTAAGGAAAAATCAGCAGTCATAATTTTTAATGACAATGAAAGTAGTGAACTTAGAATACAGGAGGTCACGCTATAGATAACAGATATCTGGGCATATGGAAAAGCAATGGGGCCGAGTACCTAAGGGAACACGAAATATACGTGACGACTAAAGGTAACAGGAATGCAGCGGTAATGAAAAACAGGGCACTGTGGAAGTACAATAGGTATGATGTTGTGACAGGAATATGGAAAGGGGTCATGGCTCCTGGTATGACCTTCGGCAATGCGGTCTTGTGCACGAGATCAGAAGTGCAGGCAAGATTAGAAATTAAGCAACGTGGAATAGGTAGGCTTGCTTTAGGAGCTGACGGGAATACAACAAATCAGGGAGGGAGTACAAGGTGATATGGGATGGACATCGCTTGAGGGCAGGGAAGCTAGCAGCAAGATAAAATTTGAGAAGGGATTGAGAGAAATTGGGGAGGAGCGTTGGGCTAGGAAGGTATTGAGCTACTTGTGCATGAAGAATGTCGATACAAAATGGAGGAAGCGAACAAGGAAGTTGACTGGTAAATACTTAGAAAACAGCAGGTGGCCAGACCAAAAAGAACTATCGGTTAAGAAGAAAGTGAAGGAAACTGAGACTGACATGTGGAGAATGGGCATGATTAAGAAGTCCGCACTAAAGATCTATCGAACTTTTAAGCAGGAAATTGCCAAGGAAAGGATCCATGATAATACTCGGGGGTAGTTCTCTACTGTTTGAGGCCAGGACGGGAGTATGCGAACCAAGACATATCAGGCCAAATACGAAGAGGTAGACACGGTATGCAGTGCGTGTGGAGAGGAAGAGGAAAGTACCGAACACTTGATAATGTTCTGTAAAGGGCTTCACCATATAGTTCAGGATGATGGCATAGAGTTTTTGAAAGCATGGGGTTTAGGGACTGTGAGGGCAAAATAGACTTCAAGTGGGTAGAATTAACTAGAAGGAGGTTGTCTTATTGGTGGCTAAAGTCAAGGAACGAGTGAAAATTAAACCCTTCAGTGCAAAGTATGAATCCTCAACCTCACTATTTAAAGGAAAAACAATAAATCTAGTTTTTGGTTCATTAAGTATTACGGCTTGGTGGTGCTAGCCACCGCTCGATCTAAAGGGTACAGCCGTGTCCATCCGTCCGTCCATCCATCCGTCCGTCCGTCCATCCGTCCATTCATCCATCCATCCATCCATCCATCCATCCATCCATCCATCCCATCCATCCATCCACCATCCATCCATCCATCCATCCATCCATCCATCCATCCATCCATCCATCCATCCATCCATCCATCCATCCATCCATCCATCCATCCATCCATCCATCCAACCACGTGAAAATTGAATTTTTGAACCACTCGCGCCATTCCTCATAGGAACGTCGTGCGGTTTTTTTTTCCACGAATGAAACAGAAACGAAAAAGCAGCATTTTATTGCGTCTCTTGATGCGCGGAACATTCTTTATTTAGTGCAGTTAGATTGATTACTAGTGATTAATTGTAGGTGGTTCGTCTGATGTCACCAGGATCATTTTGAAAATGTCTTACTGCGACGCTTGTGTTCTTGGGCATTTACCTTCATTTCTCGGTGAGTAGGGCACTGTTGTTGATAATATTATCGTTCTAGATATTGGCATACATTGAGCTTTCACTTTGACATAAAGTGTTATTTAACTTTAGTGTCCCTTTAAGGCTCGTTCACACCAAAGGCAGGGCGGCCTAAGCGGGGAAGCGGCAACGTGAAAGCGGGGAAAAACTCCTCTCCAGGCGGCGAAAGCGGGAGAAAAACGGGCGAGGGCGATCGCTCTCGGAGCAATTTTTTCGCCGCCTTGGTGCTTCGCCGCAGCCAATCAGAACGCCACGCAGCGAAGGCGCGGTGGTTGCGCGGGTGTACGTTTGGGAGAAGCACTGACACGTCACAGGGACATGTGCGCAAGAGCACGAGATGCCCGCCTATTCTGCCGCGTGGCGATCCATAGGAGGCGGGTGGTCTGAACAGGTTCACGCACTCGCCGCATCACCTATTCGAAAACCTTCACGGGTTTGACGCACCGCCTTCGGTGTATATGAGCCTTTAGTCCGACGTTATCCACCATTGAGCGAGACCATATTCTTACGCTGATCAACAAGCTCCAGGGCTGCTTCTCATACACTTCATTGAGTTTGTCAAACGCCACCGACAAAACACCGCATCATCGCGGATTTTGACGTCAGATCCATCCGGCAAAATCATTGTCGTGTTGCCCCAAAGGAGTGTGAAGCAATTCAAAAACAAATGAAAATGATGCTGGAAGAGGGTGTTGTTCGGTCATCCAACAGTCCTTGGGCATCGCCTGGCATTCTCATCAAAAATAAGGGTGGCAACTTGCGTTTCTGCGTCGACAACTGGAAGCTCAGTCAGATCACACAAAAGGACGTATATTATCTGCCGCGTATTGATGCTTCATTGAATAGACTACGAAACGCACGCTACTTTTTGTCAGTGGACTTGAAAAGTGGGTATACTGGTAAATTTAAGGGGGGGGGGAGAGAGATAGCAGTGTTGCAGGCCCGTGTGCTTAGATTTGGGTCTACGTTAAAGAACCCCAGGGGCTCAAAATTTCTGGAGTCCTCCACTATGGCGTCTCTTATGATTATATGGGGGTTTTGGGACGTTGAACCCCACATATCAATCAATCAGTTGAGAGGGACTGTGAGAAGACTACCTGTCACTTTATGAATTTCAGGTACTTCCTTTCGGTTTGGGTTCAGCACCAGCAACATTCCAGCATCTGATGGACACAGTACTGTTAGAACTTATGACAAACCTGCTTGCTCTGCCTCGGTGACGTGATTGTCTTTTTTGCGATTTTCAAGGAACACTTACGAAGGCTCGAAGCAGTTTTTGAAGCGGTACGCTTGGTCGGTTTTACGCTAAAACCTAAACAGTGCCACTCCATCTTCCACGAACTTCATTTCCTCGGTCACGTAGTAAGCGGCCAAGGGATCCGACCTGACCCAGGTAAGATTGCTGCCGTGGTGAATTCCCAGACTGCATCTGACGAAAAATCAGTGCGTCGTTTTTGGGGACTTTGTGCCTATTACCGGCGGTATATTGGCGATTTTTCGCGCATCGCATGGCCATTGACACAGCTCACTAGGGAAGATATCCCCTTCACACGGGTCTAAGACCAGCAGCAATCATTTCACTAATTTTGTCAGCGCATGCATACACTTCTCGTGCTCGCCCACTTTGACGAAGATACGCCAGCAATACTACATACACACGTTATAGCAATGTGGGTCTTGGAGCAGTGCTCGTACAATCGCAGGACGACAGCGTAAAGGTGATTGCCTACGCCAGCAGAACGCTGTCACGAGAAGAAGCTAACTACACTACCACGGAGGAAGAATGTCTCGAAATGGCATGGTTTCATTGAATGAAATGATTTCATTCACCGTTATTAGGGATCACCACCCGCTCTGTTGATTAGCCAGCTTGAAAGACCCATCGACTTCACTGATGCCTACAAGTCGGGATAATGACACACCGATGCCGACTGTCTTTCTCGGTCTCCTGTTGAGACGGCAGCCCAGGACGACGATGACGGCACAGCCTTTTTGGGAATTGTGAACACTGCCGCCTTTTCTCGAGAGCAGCGGCGTCGCATCGACGTGAGGTACTGCAAGCACGCCCCGACAAACTTACCGCTGGTCACTCGGGCTACACAAGAGCATTGGTAATGATTAGTAAAAAAATATTACTGGCTGAGCCTTGCCCGGGTTGTCAAAACTTACGTGCAGGCATATCTAGATCGCCAGTCCCTCAAGCCACCATCTGTCAAACCAGCCAGCCTGCTAGAGCCTGTCCGAGTGTCCACGACGCCATTTGCACAACTTGGCATGGATTTCCCGGGTCCCTTTCCAACGTCTGCAACTGGCAATAGGCGGATAATCGTCGCCACAGATTACCTAACCCGATACGCGGAGACAGGCGCTCTGCCACGGGCAACGGCAGGTGAAGCGGCGCAATTTTTTTTGTCGAAGCCATCGTTTTAGGACACGGCCAGTGCTCCCGCAATAGTCATCATGCATCGACAGAGTTACTGCGTTCAAGGCCGAGCTCTTGGACATTGTTTTGCGACTAAGCGGTACAGCTCACAGGAAGACAATGGCGTATCATCCCCAAACCAACGGGCTCACCGATCGTTTCAACGAAACCCCGCCTGACATGATAAGCATATGCGTAGATGTAGCGCTCAAGGACTGGGACGACATACTGCCATACGTCGGATTCGCGTAAAGCACAGCTCGTCAGGAGAACACTCGGAAGAGCTCCTTCAGTCTCGTTTACAAACGTGATGTGACGACAACGTTACACGTGGTGTTCCCTCACGATGGCGATGAGACGGATGCCGACGAGTTTACGCAGCTAACAGAAGAAGCCAGACAACTTGCCAGGTTGCAAATCACCGAACAAAAAGATGACCTAGCCAAACATTACAACCTCCGACACAGACCCACCATATACAACGTGGGCGGCAAAGTGCATATAGGTCTGGACACCGACTCGTCAGCGCGGGCTCTCCTAAAAGCTGTTGCGAAGATACTCTGGACCCTACATGGTTGTGCGACGCACCAGTGACGTCAACTACGAGGTTGTTCCGGATGGCCCTCAGTGTTCGAAGCGCCGAAGACAAACGCCAGAATTTGTTCACGTGCTTCGCGGATGAAGCCATATACTGTCAGTGACTAACTGTGCAGTCTTGGTATTACCTTCCTTCCCGAACGTTGAACATCGTGTCGATGTTTTTTTAAGGGAAATAATGCTACGCGTGTGTGCCAGCGGCAGCGACGACGAAGCAGCGCGAGTGTTCTTGGTCGAGCGCTTAGACGGAGAAAACGTTCAAGTTTTTTTTTTGTAATCGATAAAACGTATTTGTTTGTGGTTCTTCCTGTGTTCGTCAAACCCGCGTCGTAACACTGTATTATACATGGATATGCATGCTCTTTCTTTTGTCTATCTACTTTTAAAATGGCTACAAAGATATAAAAAATAGAGAAGAAATAGGCCTAAAAAGTTTTTTATATCTGATTCTTTCTATCTTTGTTATTGATTGGTTTTCCCTGGACTTTGCCCGTACATATGGGCCATGCTTAGCACACCCAATCATTTTCTCTAATTTATTGTCTTCTGGTGGAGTATCGCTTAACTATTGATTGGTCATCGACTGACCATCACCAGGCATCGATGGCTAGGCGCTAGGGGCTGCTTGGCACATACTGGCTTTCAGTGGAGCATACGCGTGGAGTTTCCGTGAACGCCGCGCTCGAAACGAAAAGCCTAAAGGGCTCTTCTGTTGAAAGAAGTACTCTAACGTCGTTACTATCGGGTTAAGTCGTGAGATGGCGTAAGATGACAATGTGTCTGTTACGTAATATTCAGTGATGGCCCACAGCGGCAGGAGGGGAGAGGAGATCCTGGTTGGTGACGTGTCCCACATCTTCCTCTTTGAGCAGGGAAGGACGGCCCAGGGACGCCACCTTTTCAAGAAGAGCATGTTATATTTGTTTCTCGTAATCATAATAATTGTTGAACTTTATCGTCCCGAAACCACCATATGATTTTGAAAGACGTCGTAGAGGAGGAACCCGGAAATTTTGACCACCTGGGGTTCTTTCACGTGCACTTTAATCTAAGCACACGAGCCTCAAGACAGACAGACAGACAGACAGACAGACAGACAGACAGACAGACAGACAGACAGACAGACAGACAGACAGACAGACAGACAGACAGACAGACAGACAGACAGACAGACAGACAGACAGACAGAGTCGAACACCACATATCAATCAATCAGACAGATAGACGGATGGACGGACGAATGGAGGATTCACGGTTCACCGATAAAATGATCCGAAGCTTCGCCCCACTCATCATCATTCACTCCATGGATATGCTGTAATTTTGAAGAAGACACCTTCATCTGGCGCCAGATGCAAAGCTGCTGGCATACGAAATGCTTGTTGTACCATGCGTTGGAGTACGTCGATATTGCTTGCTTTCCGTATGCAAAGGAACTCATCGCAAGGATTGAAGAGGTGCAGAGAAAGGCAGCGAAGCTTCTTTATAATAAATACAAGATAGTGAATTCTCTCACTGTGTTACTAAATAGAGCTCGTGTATTAACGCTACAAGCAAGACTAAAGTTTCTTGTTTCAACCAATTCATGGTAACAAACATCGACACGTCATAGCTAATTTATTTCAGTCGTGCTATAGCTTAACACGTTACAGGCACTCACAAAAACTTATTGAACACTTTTGTAATTCAAATTGATTCTCACTTCCCACAAACCATAGGAGCACAGAACCATCTCAGCTCTCCATGGTTATTATACATGGTCTATACGTGATAGAATCATATGTACATGCTAAGGAGTTTCTGTGAACTCAATTGTTCTGTTTTCTGTCTTTTTGTCTCTTATTTACTAGTTTACTTATGACTTTTATCATGTATACCCTCCCTGCAATCATGTCCTGGCGAGATCGGCAATAATTATAAATAAAAAAATAAACAAAATCGCGCAACACCAAGCGCTACAAATAGTGTCGTGACTATTTCGTGTAGCACCACGGGCAACAAATAATCCCATGACTAATATCGCGTAACACTATACGCAACTATCGTCCCGTTAAAAGTTTAACACCACGCGCAATCAGTCACTTCGCTAAAACAATTAATACTACACACCATCTAGTGCCAGGCCGTGACTAAAATCACGTTCCACTACGAACAAGAACTATAATCCCGTTATTAAAATCATGCAACACCAAGCGCAACAAGTGGTCTGGTCTCGCGACTGAAATCGCGCCTAACACTACGCAACTACTCCCGTGATCGAGTTAAAGGGCCACTCACCAGGTTTGACAATTTTGAGCTGACAAGCGCAATGCATAGACGAGGCGTTCATGATCACGTCTGCCGAAATTCGCAACGCTACGCGCCGCGGAAAAGGGTCAAATTTCAAGATGAACGCTGCTCCCCCTCCCCTCTGCCGGCGCACGCGTAGAGAATGAGGGCATGACGTAGGCGTATACATAGGAATGGCCCTACGTACACAGCAATGCAGTGACGTTGGTCCTCTACGTAGACGAGTCTGCTCTGACGTTGTCAACAGTATACCACGTTACATGGCAAAAATTATTTCTCACGACATGCGTAGTTTATGTATTTGTTGCTTGAAGAGATTTTTAAAACATGAAATAAATAATGAGACGCAATAAAAAATTGTGCGCGCTTTTCCTTAATTTTTTTTCCCGTGAAATGCTACGAGATGCGAGGCTAATGTGCCAGCGTTTCGCATGCGTTCGTGTCCCCGTGGTCAACGCATTGAGCAGACGACCGCTGTGGAACGCTCCTACGCGTTCGCGCACTCATTGTGCTCATCTACTCTACCGCGTCTAAGCTAGCGTTTCCAAACCATCCCGCAGAAAGAGGCAGAAGACCACAAAATAACGCTGGTCAACAAAGCAACGCTGCTCGCGTTGTCGGGGGTTGAACTTGTTTGGGCACGTCATGCGCACGTCACCTTATGGTCAGGTGCTGGAGAGGGTGGGTAAGAGAGAGCGTCATCGTTTTACACGTCCCGGATGGCCCCGGAGGCCGGCGCTGCATTCGTTTTTCTCGGGGACCAACTGGAAGCTCCGCCCACTGGTCCGGGATCACTCGGACGCATGTTCGTTTTTCACGTGCCTGGCGGCCTGCGGGCGGCCCGGGACCGTGCGAACAATTTCTTTCGGGCAGCTGGCAGAGGACAGCGTGGTGCGCACGCTGTGCGGTCATCTTAAGTTAGACACGAGAAATATTCGATGCGCTCTTGCTCTCTTTAATTTTCTGTCCGCTTCTCGCATGTTTCTGGATTTCGCATTGTTAGCGCACCCAGTTCTTGTCATCGGTGTTCTGACCCACGTCGAGCATGTGCGTATTCCCGAAGGTCAGGCAAACACGCGTTATGCTCGCTAGGAGAAACAGCGGTGGAACGACCGCGCCGGTCTACGATGCGCACGCGCTCGAGTAGTTCACTTACAGTAAGTTGCATCACAACAGAAATAGGTATAATTCACTACCTAACTGCTGTTTAGGTTGCAAATGAGTCAGCGTGGTGGCCTATGTCACAGCTATGGAGGGAGCAGACGGCATAGCCAGGCGTAGCAGACGCCACAGCGGATGCAGTCAGCATCAAGTGCGCAGATGGCCCGGGGCCGCTCGGGCTGGCTCGGGATTTTTAGATCACGTGCATGTGACGTAGCCACCTGTGAGCCGAGGCGTCCGTGGGCCATCCGCGAGTGATCCTGGACTTGGTAAATCGATGATGCTCAGATTTGGCTTGCGAAGGCAACGCGGAGGAGCGGCAAGGGTTTCGAGTTCGCCTCCTCTCATACTCGTTTCGCGCCGCTTCAAAAAACCTGTTTTCTCCACTCGTGATGAACCGATTCAAAAAATTTTTGTGGCAAAATCTTCCTCATAGGACCCCCAATTACTTCCACTGTCTAACTAAAATTTGGTATAGGGCCTGGTGAGTGGCCCTTAACACCGCGCGTAACGACTAGTTGCGTGACAAACCACCTATAGCACAACGCGCAAGAACTATAGTACCGTGACGAAAATAACCAACTCATCACGCTCCAGTAAGCAGCTAACCCACCAGCAGGTCTGGTAACACGTACTAACTATTAGGGTGTGAAACTGGCGCAACTATGCTAATAAAAGATCGATATACCTCAAGTCCCGTCTGAACAGGCAAAACTCGGAACACGTTTACTTGCAACGCTTGCGCGGAAAGCGGGAAACTAAACGAAGAAAACAGCGAGAAAGCTATAGAACGTGACGCCGAACGATTAAACCTAAACGGCAGCAGAACATCCTAAGAGGTTAACCATACTTAATCTTATCAACGAAGGACTAAATCCATAACCAGCAAGCGCCACCTGGTTCGCATAAATGTATGAATGACACGCCTCCTAACCGAAAACCAGCGAGACTCCCTGAACAAGGGTAAATGAGCGAGACTCCGCAAGCAAAACAATGGAACCAAAAAAAAAGTATTGATCATATCGCGGTTTTCGAGACGTAAAACCTCCACAATTAGGAACGATTATCATAAATCGAGAACACGATGCGAATTATGACAGCCCTGCAGTGCAAAATAGAACGGCTATAAAGCCATGCGCGGCGAAAGAAAAAGACGCTATGCGCGTTCCATTCCTCAAAAACACTCGGGCTATCCCCTTCTTTCTTGTGGAGTGTCGGTCGCGTATGGTAATCGAGTTCTGAAGAGAAAAGCACTCGTTGGAGTTCCCTGAACAGAACGCGAATCGAAATCGAAAGCGAACGTCTTCCAACACGAAACATGGGCCATGCCTTCAAAGAGGCAACATGTTTCCAGGGGCGCTACGCTTACTAAAATTTTCCGCGGGATTTTAGATAAAAAGTTTAAAAGGCGGCCGCGTTCGAACACGGACGCGAGTGAAGTCTAGGCACCAAAACTGCGTTTTCGCCCTCTCAACTTCTCTCTCGTGTTCGCACGCCCCGTCCCGAACATGAATGCCCACTAACTAGATCAACTCTTATGCGAAAGACAGAAGGTCCTCGCGAGAAAAATAGCGTAGAGAACGTGTATGTAAACACGGGAAAGACAGTGCGTAGAAAGAGAAAATGTACGACACTCACTGCGGGGCCGCCTCATGGCTACTTTCCTTGTCATGCTGCTCGTCTTCCTAAACTTTCGTTGGTATGAATGTACTACGGCTCGGGCTACGCTGTTCTCAAAAAACGTGAACCGGTGTTTTTCGTCGTCGTCTGTGCGTGTGCCGTTGCCGATGGGAGAAGATCGAGTGGCAACTACAATCCCACAGGTTTAATTCTGGTAGACCTGCTGACAAGCCGGGAGCCCACTAACGACACGACTGCCAGGTAACAACAGCGAGCCACGAATGAAATGTTATCAGCTCCGACCCCCCACCCCCACCCCATCCTTTTTTTTTGCCCTGGGAACGTCGGCTGGCTTTGTTCGTGGGGCTCGTTAATTGGTTCGTCACTGATCACGTTACCACAAGCCGCGAGTCTCATTGGCTTGCTATCAACCAAGGGGTGCGTGCGCTTTCGTGTGTGTGTGTGTGTGAGGGGGGGGGTGCGTGTTGACATGGAACTGCGCGAGGAACCGAAATTAGCAGTGTAGCCATGTTGGCGCAGGATGTGTGCTGGAAAATATCGATCCCAATAAAAATCCTTAAATGCGGGGCTCTAATAACACTCCGTGTTGCGAGCATTTCTTGGCGCTTCGAGATTCCATCCTGCCTTGGACTTTTACCTTTTTTGGAATGTTTATACAGGCAATACGTAAGTCGGAAGACTTAAAATACGTTGAAGGAAATAGCGTTGTGGCCCCGTCGAATGTCGGATCGCCTTCCCAATAACGTTCAGCTGTATCTTCTAAGTCGGAGACTTTTGTCAACTCGACAGTTGCGTGTGATCCTGCATTGTTCGATTCTTTACTCGAAGAGAGAATTGCCTTTAAAACACCTTATCGAGAAAATGTGTTCATGGTAGAGAGTCATCCAGGGTGCTTTAGTTTACCGCCACTTTGATATCGCATAGTTTTGTACCAGGGGCCCACGGCTAATTATTAATGTTTGGAATGTTTTCAACTGCAGGAATGGATCGCATCTTACGCTCAGCGCACGATGTTTTTTTTTCGAAGTGTATACATCAGGATTGAACGAAAATGTATGCAAAGAGGTCGACCAGATGCTTCTGGTTCACTACCCTATATTCCGCCACGTATCCTGAAGCGGTTTGATCGAAGCCAGCGCCATGTAGTTTTCGATTCTGTTGCGAGACTTTACCAATACATGAAAACGTACTCATCAAGCATACCGAGGTATTTTTCCAGCGGCAATGCCCAGCGCTTCGCGGCTGCCATCAGTCAAAGCAGATCAGGCCACGTTGCGGAACATTCTAGTTAAACTTGCTGACGACTATACGTCGGCCCATTTATTACGCGGGCGCAATCTTTCGCTAAGTCAGGTCGATTTTAAATGCTGTAACATCCGTAGTCCATGCATTCCAGCCCAGCTGCGAGAGCAAAGCCTGGCGAGTGGGAGTGAGTTGATAAAGCCAAGCGGGGGAGAGGTTAGCCTGGTTACAGTGTACTAGAATGGGGCAGTGGAATGAACGAGGCGGCCGCGCCGCATATCGGCTGATGCCCGTGTGCTCAGATTTGGGTGCACGTAAAAGAACCCCAGGTGGTCTAAATTTCCGGAGCCCTCCACTACGGCGTCTCTCATAATCATATAGTGGTTTTGGGACGTTAAACCCCACATATCAATCAATCAATATCGGCTGATTCTCCGGCGCGTGACAGAAGCGGCGGTGTTGTAGTCACATGGTATACCATATGACTACAATCTTCAGTATACTGTCGCAGTATACTGAAGATCTCTGGAGCGTTTGCTCTGGGAGCGCGCGCTCCATAGCCTGCGACAGCGTGTAATTGCTCATATTTAGCGGGTTCAAAGTGTGTCTGAGGCTTTAGTAGTGTATGCACACCTACTGCGCGCCATGGCGCACGAGGGAATGTGCAGGCACGCCGAAATTGCGTTGAGACATTCACTGTTTGAAGGGCAGGCCAACCGCTTCCCCACCAAAAAAAAAAAATCACGCACTCATGTACAATCAAAATTTGCACAGATCCTCCTAGCTTCTCTCTCAAGCAGTGCTTTGAGTTGCGCTACATCATAAGTGGCTACTGGCGAGCTACAAAGAAAGAATAAGTAACAAAACTCAAAACCGTGATTAAATCACATGCTCGTTTTGTCAGCAGTCACGATACCCAGAGCATTGTTCCTCATATAAGTCCACATGCGCTCGATTGTTTCATGTGAAACCCGAGTCTAAGTAACACTGTCACAACATTGATATCGGTGGCTCGATCAGTTTTATCATGCCAGTTTTGTAGTAAATAGCAATTAATGCTTTCTGAAATGCTTATGTTGTGTTAACCACGTGCTTTCGCGCTTACGTTGCTTCATTTATGCAAGCTCCAAGTGGTTATAATACCAGCAGTCCGAGCCTGGGAGCCGAGCAGAAGGAACGCGTGTACCTCCAAGTCATGAACTCGACGCGAAAGTGGTTATCTTAAACATATTATAAAATGCCGGTTGTATATATAGCCCGTCTGTTCATCTGCGTAAATACACTGTAACCAGTTCTCATTTTGTCTCGACTGCTTAAATTGTGCTGCTTTCCAAATATTCTATTGACGTAACGCCATTGCAAGCCAGCAAATGTATGACGATGTTTTGTATTATAAGTGTAGTTCTTTTATTAAGTGTCAAAAGTGTCGGCAGGCAGTGGTGCATATTGTTTTAGAAATTTAATTCACTCGAATATAAACACACACATATATATATATATATATATATATATATATATATATATATATATATATATATATATATATATATATGGGATATGGCACAACTGGAGCGTTGTCAACAAGGATAAATATATTTATTTCCCAACAGTTTCAGGAGGGGTCCTCCCTTCATCAGGGGATGAGTTATACTGACATGAACTTCCAAACTTCGTTGCTGCCGCGTCCCTCTCGCCTTGAAAGGTGTTTGCGAGAGTGAGAGGGAACTAGAAAAAGAAAAAAAAAACAAAAAGGGGGAGAAAGAAGACAAAAAAAGAAAGAAAAGAAAGAAAGTAAAAAAGTGGAAGAACAACTGTCAACACTGAGAACGAAACCAACTGTCCGTCTACATCCACCACGGAGGAAGGAAAAAGGTAAGGAGAGGGCATGCCCAGCCGGCGCAGGGCGTAAAAAATGTGGCGGAAATGACATCATGGCGGCCATAGTCAGTAGGCACAATGGCGGCGTTGTTATGGTTACGTGTTGCGCAGTGAAGCTGGTCTAGCAGTGAGCGGCCGCGGCTGGCGGCGGAATGTGTGCCTCCCCAGGTCTCGTGCTGAGCCGTGGCGGACAATATCTGTGCTCTGCGCCGCGTTATTGGTTACGCAGTGTTCGTCTGGCTGTTACATTACTCTTAGCAACGTTTACAAATCTCTTTGTCCATCACGGGGTTTCAACAGTGCGTAGAACAAGTGCATATCCATGTGTCGTGCGGCGGATGATGCGGATGAAGCAGTTAAGTGTTCAGCGAAATGGCGTTGGGCACCATGACGAAGCTGAATGACGACGAACGCCTTGCAGGTCAGTGACGATTGAGCAGTGCTCCTGCTTGTGACAACGAACGACGCTGTTGAGCCCAGCAAGACGCCGTGAGGACCATGTGCACATACGTAGTTTCGTGTTGTGTGTGTACAGTAACAACTTGCATGTGCGTATTAAAACACCTTTTCTGTTTCGCTTGGTACACTCTCCACCAGCATTGCATGTAATCTCAACGTAACAGCAACCACGTTCAACTGTCACTAGCACCGTGCTCAAAGTCACCACGGTCGCAGAATGCTGACGCAGGTGAGTTTCACGCGGAACGCGGACACAGTGGCAGGACGCTGCGTCAGTCGCGTGGCGGAATGCAACCGTAGAAGGCGCACGACCGATCGTGTTGTCTGTACAGTTGCTGAATTAATGACGTGAAAGCACTCGCCGTTGTCAGTGCATCTAGCGCGCGTTCTTTCGTAGTTGCTTCGTTGTCAGCGAGCTGTTACTCTTTGTTATTACTCGGACGAAGCGATTTCGCTGAAGGTGTCCCGCTGGCTCTGAGTGATGAGCCCAGTTCCATTAGTTTCGGATCGTCACGACACATGCGCTGCGCAGCCCACGTGCTTTCCGAGCCGGAGAGGGAGTCGCGCCTTCTGCTTCGCATTCATATGTAAACAAGAGAGGAGAATTTGCCTACTCAATATGGCCGACTTCCGGCTTCATTGCGGCTTCACAACAAGTGACGTCAGGGCCTCTCCTTACCTTTTCCTTCCTCCGTGACATCCCCATACGGTTCATATCACGTGCTGTTCAGTTCTTGACGTGTGTCGGGCCACCCAAGATTGTTGCCGCGGTGCCAAGAGGGTCCGTGACGGCGTGCGTAAAGAAAGGGTTTCCCCGTAATGGGTCGGTTGGCGTGCGGCGTGCGTAAAGGAAGGGTTTCCAGTTAATGGGTCGCTCGGCTATTTACCTTTAATCTTCGTCCGTTTCCTTTCAATGGTCATCAAGTGGTAGGCGAACGTAAACACTTTGTATGTGCATGTGGAAAAAAGAAAAAAAGAAAAAAAAGAAAACAAAAAACAAGAAAGGACAGTGTACACGTACGAGTCAGTCAGAAAAAAGCATGGTCTCCAGCTATCAATCTTTGTCACCAATTTCCTCCTGGCTTACTTCTCGGAGGCAGTTGAGTTTTCCGGGGTGCTCGTTGATGCCGGCTACTAATGTTCGAAATTTGAAAATAAAATATGCCTCACGCTGTTCGCGCTCACGTCTGTTTGAGAAACCGGACTGCAAAAGAGTTACGCTGATATTTTCAAAACTGTGGTTTGGCAGGCGCAGATGTCTAGATAAAGGTAGCTTCGGCAGTGAAGTGGCGTGGTACCGGTGATTATTGAACCGCAGCCGAAATGGCGTGTCTGTTTGGCCGATATATTCTTGTCCACTGATGCTGCAATGTAGCATGTATATTACGTTACTGGAGTCACAATTAAGGCTTTCAGTTATGCAGAATTTGAAATTCGAGAAGTTCGCTTTGGATTCACGTGTTGTGACCATCTGTGGGCATAGCTTGCATCGAGCTTTTCCGCAGGGATGGCACCCTGATTGAAATTGGGGGGTGTTTGTTTTTGCTCTGACAAGAATGTCCTTCAGATAGATTTTTATCCCGGCGGTACACCACGTGAGGTGGCTTCGCGAAAATAGAAGTTAGTCGTTTGCTTTGCCTGATTATATTGAAATGGCGGGAAAGTATGTTGTTGATTCGTGGTGCTGATGAGGAGTAAGTTAGTACAAGGTTCGTTTGGGAAGTCGTTTTAGATACTCTGTTTTGTCCCTTAATTATATCATTCCTGTTCACGTTGCGAGCACGTAGTATGGCATCGTCAATAATGTCTTCCGGATAATTTTGTTTCAATAAGGAATGCTTTAGGTGTTCCGCGTGTCTGTCAAATTCCCGCATATCGGTGCATATTCTTCGGTACCGGTAGGCCTGAGAATATGGAATACCCGTTTTGCAATGCTTTGGGTGGCTGCTGTTGAAATGTAGGTACATTTGACGGTCTATAGGCTTTTTGTAAAGGTTTGTTGACAAGCGGTCCTTTTCGACCGTGACAGTGACGTCCAAAAAGTTAATGCTAGTTTTGGAAATTTTGTGCGTCAATTTAATTGACGGGTGGCACTTGTTAAAATCCTCTATGAAGCGGAAAAGACTTCCCTCATCATGGTTCCATATCATAAAAATATCGTCTAAGTATCTTCTGTATTAAAAAGGTTTCAAGGTGCGTCCCTCAATGAATGGGATTTCAAGTGAAGCCATAAAGGTGCTCGCGAAGTTTGGGGCCATTTTCGTGCCCATTGCAGTGCCACTGACTTGAAGGAAATGCTTGCCGTTGAACTCAAAATGGTTATAATTTAGTACAAGTTCAAGAAGTGTAAACAGTACCTCGCCACTTACACTCGTTGATGAGTCAGATTTTTCATATTCAGAAACCATAGCCGCTATTCCGTCATGGTGGGGTATGTTGGTGTACAGTGAGCAGACGTCCATGGTCACGAGAAAACTGCCGCCGGGGATGTCGAGACTTGAAGTTTCGCAGATGAAGTGGTTTGTGTCCTTTAGGTAATAGGGAAAATTTGGGGGGGGATGTTTTTTATTAAGGAATTGATGAATTCTGATATATTTTCTGTTGATGTGCTGTTACTGGATACTATCGCACGTCCCGGATTACCTGCCTTGTATATTTTGGGGAGCAAATAGAATCGACCGGGAACAGAATGGGCCGGTAACATTGCTTTTAACATTTTGCCGGTAATTTTCTCGTCCCGGCGGAGATTGTTTAGGGTTACTTTTATGTCCCTTTCAAATTCGGGAGTCGGGTCCGTTGGAAGTTCTCCGGCGGCTTTTAATGTGCGTGACGGTGACGATTGGAATGCATTGGCCCAGTGCTGAAGGCTGCATCGTCAAGAGTAGAAAAGACATGCCTGACGCAACTGTGTTTCACACAAGAAGGCGATTTGCGAACTTGCTTGACCTGTTCAGATTCCATTGCGTTTTGTGTGATGTAGTTTTATAGGGGCCGAAGTTCTCTTCGAAGTGGTCGTACCACAGAACACCTACCAGGTCGTACCCGAACGACCGCCCCGCCCCTCTGTAGCTTGACTGGAGTGCCGCCACGTTGGTGCGATTGTATGAAACTATGGTGCAAATGTAATGACGCACAGATGCAAGGGATAATCTGAAGGTAAAACGTGCTTATATAGAGGAAGGCCAGTGCAGATGGCACTGTTAAATTATGTCGCGTACCCTTAACTTACCGGTTCACCTGAAAAAAAAGGGGGGAGGGGGGGTGGTCCATGGCGATTGCCCTGCCGAGTTGCACAGTTTCTTTCTTGCATTAAGCTCAATAGGCTTGAAGCACGTAACTGGAAGTTTATTTGAAATGCTCAATAGCAACGCTCGCACTCAATAAGACTTTGTTCCATTCCCTGTACACTAGCCTGGGCGTACAAGCATGCAGTCAATTTCCATGTTTCTCCAATAAAGGTTGGGAATTTAAACCTGCAGCGCGCGCGTCGTTGCGGTTTCTCACAGCAGTAGGAACGGCATCTTCGCGAAGGCGAACTGCCACTGGTGCCGCCCCATTGAAATGCTCAGGTGGGAAGTGTTTTGAGCACACAAAAGACCATTTCATTGGTTCCCAGTCGCGTTGGCTGGGTCTAAAGGCCTTGGTTCATAGCCTCCTTCGACAAGGATCTTTGGAAAACCTGCACGAAAGCAATTATAAATGTACGCGAATTCGCTGATATTATTTACACATGGACAGATAGTCATGAATAAATTGAATCACAGTGATATCGCGACGTGGGGAAAGCAAACGAAAAAAGAAACTCCGGCGCTAGCTGCACCGTGTCGTCAGCGTCGTGGTTAATTCTGATGCGTTTTATTGTGTTCAAGAACTGTCATCTAGAGCCGTAATTAAGCCCCAGAAACACTACGCTGACGCATGCTGTATCGTGCATTATGTTCTGTGAGCACACTCTGGATTACATTCTTAAATTAATAATAATAATAATAATAATAATAATAATAATAATAATAATAATAATAATAATAATAATAATAATAAAGAAGAAGAAGAAGAAGAAGAAGAAGAATGTTTATTTTTCATCAATTGATTGATGAAGGACCGCTGCAGGTAAAAGCTGCTCTCCAAAAGAGGCAGCTTGACAAAGGCCCACAGCTACATGACAGCATGCAGTGGCAAACAATATGCAATGTGAAGTCAACAACAATAACAACAACACCAAATAGATGAATAAATATAAATAAATAACGATAAAAATCAAGTCCAAATTCCAAAAATAATAACAGCAGCCATGATAATGGAGCAACTGCAAAGAAATATTAAAAACTAAACATGTGTATATCGCGCAATTGAATCTGTATACAGTGTAAAAAATCTATGCCAGCTTTCACATATTTATTAAGTAATGTAGGAACTATGTAGGATAACTTATCTGTGGAGTAGATTGTTCTCGAAGTTTTTATTTTTCATGTTTATTTATTTCATGTTTCAAACAATGTAATATTTGGCTGCAGTTTTGAGAGGTCGTGCAAAAAATGTCGACATTCTTTCAATTCACGCCTGATTGGCAATGCTAACTTAAAATTGTAGAGACGATGTACGGGTAGCTCTCCAGTCTGTTGAAACAATCCGCTTGTGTGAGCATCTTACGGCAAGTTAAAAATCATTCTAATATACTTCTTTTGCATCAGGCACAGTTTTTGCAAGTTCGTGTAATTTGTAGACCCCCATATTAAGAAACAATAAGTGACGTGTGAATATAAAAGTGATTTATAAAGTAAGAGTTTTACCTTGTATGGTAGAACAGTTTTGCCACTGTACACCATACCCACTACGCAAGATAACTGACTCAGCACACTGTTATTGTGTTCACTCCAAAGCATATTGCTCGAAAATGTAACTCCAAGAATTTTTAAACTATTTACAAGCTCAATATAAGTATCGCCAAACTTGATATGTATGTTTTCATTAACGGGCTTATATTTTGGTCAGAATAGTAACGCCTTTGTTTTACTAGTGTTTATGTTCAAATTAATACAGCATGATTAGAGCTTTAGTTTCACAAGAAAATTTTTAATTTTTTTCTCAAGCGTGATACTATTTTCAGCTGATACGAACGTGCTGACATCATCGGCATATAAGACGTATTCAGCATCTGAATAAATACGAATGAATTAAATCATTTGTATAGGCTATAAAGAGAAGGGGTTCAAGGATGCTTCCCTGGGTACACCCTTAGTAATAGGCTTCAGCTCTGAAAATTTTCTATCTATTTCAACCACCTGTTTGCGATATTCAAGGTAACGTTTTATTAGGTCTAATGTATGACCACAAATTCCATAGCACTGCAACTTGTCAAACGACGTGGAATGCTGAATGTTGTCGAAGGCTTTACTAAAATCAACAAACATACCGAGAACAGCACGTTTGTTTTCCAATTCAGATAATATGTACTCTTTTTGTTCTAATAATGCCATTTCCGTAGACCGATGTTTCCTGAAACCAAACTGAGTTGGGGAAATCACGTTGTGTTTTTCTAAGAATTGGTACAGTTCTTGGAAAAACACAACGCTGACAATCGGGGACACAACGGTTTTTTCTGCCCCAGAAAAGCTGGCTAGGTTGTGCAGGGCCGTGAATCCTGGTTCCAGGGGAGAGCGAGGCTGCAAAATCAAGCACCGGAAGAAGTACTATCCATGCATCGAAGGGGTGGTGTACTCTCTACCCCTGTCTTTCGGCAAGTGGTACATCGGCCAAACAGGCAGGTGTTTAAATGAGCGGCTGAAAGAGCACGCTCACAACGTCTCTTCTACATTATCGGGCCACCTCGATATTCACTGCCGAGACTGCGGTTGTGTCCCCAATTTTCAGCATTGTACCGTCATTAGGCGTCATCGGGACCAGATGATACGCGAAATGTATGAGGCTGCAGAAATAGAAAGGCTGGGCAGTGCATGTGTCAGCAGGCCTTCGATTGCTAACAGAAAGAAATAGATTTTCTTTAGAACGTTGGCACACGTGTTGTGTATGGTGCGTTATCACGATGATTACTCGGCTGTTTGGTGGATTTTGTTTTCTCTGTTTTGTATTTTTTTTCTTTTTGTCAGATACTGTCCAAGTATCTACTGTGCGGTTCTAGCAAATAAATAATGTTGTAAGTCAGTGCCACTGTCTGTCTCCTTCATTTCTTGTCCCTCGTTATTGGCGCTGTTTTTTATGTGAATCATTGATATGTGGGATTTAACGTCCCAAAACCACCCTATGATTATGAGAGACACTGTAGTGGAGGGCTCCGGAAATTTCGACCACCTGGGGTTCTTTAACGTGCACCCAAATCTGAGTACACGGGCCTACAATATTTCCGCCTCCATCGGAAATGCAGCCGCCGCAGCCGGGATTTGAACCCACGACCTGTGGGTCAGCAGCCGAGTACCTTAGCCACTAGACCACCGCGGCGGGGCTTTATGTGAATCATGTCGTACCAACTCGCCCAAGCAAGCACGGTAGCAGCCACCAGGACCTTTTTTTGTAGGTTTTGGTGCCCCCTCTGCACTTGTAAAGCTTTATATTTAAGATAACACCTATGGCGTGACGTTCCACTTCGTCATCAGCTGCGCGGACGCGGCAGCGGATAAGCAACCGCATGCCTATAAAAGCGTGGCCCAAGAATAAACCAGAGGATTGCTTGTTCTGCAACTGACACTGTTGTTTTTTTGAGTACAGCAGCTCGGCTGCCTAACTCTACTACACGGGCGACGAGGGTGGGACCCGGTCGGCTTTCCACGTGCTTCTGTTGCTGCTGAAGTCAAGACGACGGCTGATTGGGCGTCAGTGCAATGGCGAAGGGGGAAAAACTTGACATTTTTTGACGAAAAGAGGGATAGCTTCGAGTCCCATCTAGGAATATTTGAGCTTTACGTCTCGGCAAATGATGTGACGGAAGGCAAGAAGCTAGCTGTATTCTTGACAGTTGTAGGCCCTCGAGTGTATGAGGTCCTGAAGAACCTGTTAATACCACTTTCGCCAGCCAGCAAAACGTATGACGAGGTGACGACTCTGTTGAAAGGTCACTACAGTCCCCGAAAGGTCGTGATAGACGAAAGATGCCGATTTAACCGAAGGGTGCAGTTGGAACAAGAGACTGTGGCCGAATTCGTGGTGCAGCTAAAAAAGTTGGCCAGAAGTTGCGAGTTTGGAAAGTTTCTCGACGAAGCGCTTAGAGACAGACTTGTGGCCGGGCTGCGCTGCACCGATACACAACGCGAGCTGTTCGCAGCTGAAAAACTGACATTCGAAGAGGCGTGTAAAATTGCTTTAAACCATGAGCTAGCTTCCACACAAATCCGGGCATTGTCGTTGGAAGAACACCAAGGTAGTTCACAAAAGCGCTCCGGCCTAGAAGTTGATGCTCTCAGGCAAAGCAGTCGTCGCAGGGACAGCTGTTGTGGCAGAACGGAGTGCCCAGAGTGTTTCCGTTGCGGCAAACGCCATACTTCAGAAAGTTGCTGGTATCGCAAATATAAGTGCCACAATTGCGGGGAGCAAGGTCACTTGCGAACAATGTGTAGGCAGCGCCCCGGCAGAACAAAGGCACTGAATGCAATTGATAGTCCGGCAGAAGCTTCGGATGAAGAGCAAGAAATATACAGTATAAAAATCAATAAGTCTGTTTACTTTGTCACTTTCAGCATTGAAGGACGAACCTTCAAGATGCAAATAGATACAGGGTGTCCATCACCGTCATGCCGAAATCCGTTTTTCAGCGCGAATTTCAACTGACTATCAAGAAAGCGACTGTTCCTTTAAGGACATACACAGGCGAACTAGTGCCGGTGGTAGGATCAGTGAACGTGCGAGTTGAACACGGTGATCAATGTGATACCCTACTTGTGTTGATAGTAGACGGTGGTGGTCGAGAGTTGCCATGTCTGCTTGGTCACAACTGGTTGAGGAAGCTTAGGTTAAACTGGCTAGAAGTTCGAGCCGTAGAGCAAGATCAGAATGTGGATGAATTATTGAAGAATTTCGAGGCAGTGTTTTCGCCGCATATCGGGTTCATAAGTGGCTATAAAGTTCTCTTGAAACCAAACAGCAAGCCAGTATTTTGCAAGGCTCGACCCGTGCCATTTGTGCTGAAGCAAGCTGTGTCTGAGGAACTGGACTCCTTAGAGCGTGCTGGGATATTGAAAAAGGTCACCAGAAGCGATTGGGCAACTCCTTTAGTGGTGGTACCAAAAGAGCAAAAGTACGGCTGTGTGGCGACTACAAGGTCACAGTGAACCCTGCGCTACTAACTGAGCACTACCCTCTGCCTCTGCCAGATGACTTATTCGCAACTTTAGCAGGCTCTAAAGTATTCTGCGTTCTTGACCTTGCTTCCGCTTATCAGCAAGCGGAGCTTGACGAAGATGCCAAAGGTATTTTAACGGTAAACACACACCAAGGCCTATACCAATACCAGCGGCTCCCTTATGGCGTCGCAAGTGCTCCTGCCATATTCCAATCACTCATGGACAGGATCCTCAAGGGAGTCACTCAAGTAGGATGTTACATCGATGATGTCATCATAGGAGGGTCAAGTAGTGATGACTGTCGGCTGAAGCTGGAAGAAGTGTTGACCCGGTTACGCGATCACAATGTGACGCTGTGCATGGAAAAATGCAAGCTCTTTTGCAGCGAAGTTCGCTACTTGGGCCACGGAATTTCAGCAGAGGGAATCGGGCCACTTGGGTCAAAAGTAAAGGCAATAAAGAATGCACCAGAGCCCACAAATGCAACGGAGTTAGTCTTTCCTTGGAATGGTAACATTCTACTCAAAGTTCCTGTCCAACTTGGCAACCAGAGATGCGCCGCTGTATGAGCTTCTGGAGAAAGGAAAGCGTTGGAATTGAACGGAAAAATGCGCTCTCGCGTTTCAAAAAACGAAGAACTTGCTCACGACAAGCCCAGTACTCGGTTTTTACGATCCAAAAAACCCCTTGGCTGTTAGCTGTGATGCATCGCAGTATGGGCTCGGCGCAGTTCTCTTCCACAGACTTCCAAATGGCACAGAAAAACCCGTCGCTTTCGCCTCCAAAACACTGTCGCAAGCTGAACGTGCCTATGCCCAGATCGAGCGAGAATCGTTGGCGATCATTTTTGCCCTCAAGAAATTTCGTCGCTATCTATATGGGCGGATGTTCACGTTGTTCACGGACCACCAACCGCTGATAGGCATCTTAGGACCAGGAAAGCAAGTTCCATCTTTAGCGGCCGCTCGCATGCAACGATGGGCATTCATTTTGGCTTCTTATCGTTACCACTTGAGATATAGAAAGGGATCTGAAATGGAAGTTGCAGATGCACTGTCTAGATTGCCTATTTCAAGTGGAACCGAGCCGGAGGAGACAGATACTCTCGCTGTTTTTGAAACAACGACACTGACTGCTAAGGACGTCGCTAAAGCAAGCAGGTATGACCGCACACTTAACAAGGTTTATCAATATACTTTGGAAGGATGGCCAGCGCAAGTCGAAGATGCAGAGCTCGTACCGTACTACAATAGTCGTTTGGAACTATCGTTGGAAGCAGGTTGTCACGTGGGGAAGTCGGGTTATCACGACAAGAAAGTTGCAAGACGCGGTGTTAGGACTGCTGCACGCAGAACACCCCGGTGCGTCACGCATGAAGATGCTAGCACGTAGTCTGCTATGGTGGCCGGGACTCGACGTAGACATAGAAAGAGCAGTAAAGAGGTGCAGCATTTGTTAAGAGATGCAAAACAACGCTCCTCGTCCCCCACTGGAGCCATGGCCGTTTCCCGCCCGATGCTGGCCGAGAGTGCATGTGGATTTTTTCGACTTCGAAAAAACAACATTCCTGTTGGGCATTGACTCATTTTCAAAGTGGATCGAAGTGTTTCCTATGCAATCAACTACAGCCGCGAAGACTATTGACCGCTTCTGGAGCTTGTTTGCTTCTTACAGATTCCCTGAGCAACTGGTTTCTGATAATGGTCCCCAGTTTAGGTTATTGGCCGCCACTATCAAAATCACGACACACGGAAGTAATACTAACAAGGCTTAGGACTGGGCACACACATTCTACACATTCATTTCTTCTGTCTACCAGTGATCCACCATATTGTGAGAGATGTGGAGAGCCCCTAACGGTTCTCCACATTCTCGTCCAGTGCAATGAGCTAGATGCTGTAAGAAAAAAGCACTTTTTACTGCCCTACCGACAGCAGCTCCCTCTACACCCTGGGATGCTCATCGGTAGGGATCCGCTTTTTAAACTGCAAACACTTTTTTACATTTTTAAAAGATGTACAAAGCTTTCACCCGATATTTCGAGGTCATCCGTAGCCCGACCTCTAGAGAGTGGTCGTGGCTGCGGTGACTACATCATCATAGTTTTAGTATCATGACATTTTGCCATCAGCTATCACCACACATATGTCACGCCACTGTCATGATTTTATTACTTTCATGTTTTAACCCGCCTTAGAGCGAGGAATTTTTAAGGCCCCTTTACAGCCACGCACCATATCATTGTTCATATCTGTAGTCAATGGAAATGGCACTCTTTGGCCATCAATTGGCCCTTGCGCCACTAAAAAACTACTCATCATCATCATGGTCCCCAGTTTTCTTCGCAGGAGTACCAAGACTTCCTCGATGCTTGCGGTATCCGGCGCACCTACAGCCCGCCGTACCACCCTGAATCCAATGGGGCGCTGAAAGAGCAGTGCAAACTGTTAAGAGGAGCCTTCGCAAGCAGCTAATGCACGACAAGGGGAGTAACAGCAGGCCGCTGAGGGAGAGACTGGACGACTTCTTGCTTGCCTATCGGACTACTCCTAACACGGTAACAGGCAAGTGTCCCGCCGAACTGTTTCTGAAGCGAACGCTGCGCACGAAGTTGTCCTTACTGAGGCCATCGTTTCGAGACGACATGCAGAGAAAGCAGGAAACTTTGAAGCGGCAGCATGACGGACGGAGATCGACTTTTCATGTATTTAGTGAAGGAGACTGGGTATACGTGAAAACTGTCAGGCAAGAGAAGGTATCGTGGACGGAAGGGCAAGTGGTGCGGCCAGTTAGTCCGGTGACCTATCTGGTAGAGACTCGGAACACAGTCCGGCACGTTCATGTTCACCATTTGCGCTCACGCAGTTATTCCAAGTATGCAGGAGCAAACATCGGTACAGAGGCCCTGACACGACCCGCTACCGAGGACTCTGCAGGTTATCGGGAGGCTCCCACCACGCCCCAGCAGGCGCATCCGGAGGCGAACACGGCAGAACATCTTCCCGATAACACAACAAGGTGGCCCCGCCGCCAACAGGGGGCAGAAATTGCCCCTGCCTGTGGCTTACGACGAACTTCCTCAGACGCCAGCGGAAGAGTCTTCTGACTCTCCACCAGCCCTGCGCAGAAGCCAGCGTACACGGAAAGAGCCAGACCGATACGTGCCTCACGATTTCCGTCACTGAAGATAAACAATCTTGGGGGAAGGAATGTGATAACGCCTACTGCGTGACGTTCCACTACGTCATCAGCTGCACGGACGCGGCAGCGGATAAGCAACCACATGCCTATAAAAGCGTGGCCCAAGAATAAACCAGAGGATTCCTTGTTCTGCAACTGACACTGCTGTTTCTTTGAGTACGGCAGCTCGGCTGCCTAACTCTACTACAATACTCAATAAATGCATGAATGAAATTTTGCACTATGTATCACCACTGTGAGAAGAAGAAATACCACGGGTGGTTTTTTATCTACTGTTATTTTTTCTTACAGTGGTGACATTAAAAATCAATAATTAAAATCAATAGTGAATTGAAGTCTGGTTCACAACAAGGGAAGACCATGAGCAAAATATAGATTTACTGCAAATCAAAACAGACTTTTTTTAATATTGTAATTTTTCCGAAGCAAAATTTTATAGTGAAACAACACCTACAGATAGAGTATTTCAAATATTACAAAAGTATTACTACTGCAAGTAATCATCTTCTCGGGGTGTTCATAAGTATGTTGAGCCATTCCTGTTCTGCTCTATGGCAACAGACTGTCGCAGACAGACCAAATGTCTCATCATGCTGACTCAAGAAGGGCTTGCGATTTGCTGATGATGCTTCAGCATTACCGGATCAATATTAAAGACGCTCACTTCATATAAGAGGCAGAAAACAATTAGTGATTTACCAGCTGCACTTACATTCCTACCACAGGTGACGAAAAAAAACGGCTCGATGGGCTAGTACAGCATGACTGATATTTGATTTTGGGATGATACGACAAAAATATTAGCATGCCAACGCCCCATTTCAACTCCACATGTCACATCATGTTCACTCTGTAGTCAGAGGAAAGAGGCTTTGCATACACATCTTATGCTTAGTAGGGGAAGGCATACAACAATTAGGCAGCCCAGTGGCAAAGCCAGGGGTTGGCTCTCCGGGCTCTCACCCCCCACCCCCTTTTTTTTCGAATATTTTCTCCCGTAGTATACAGAGTGCAAAATGATGCTCCATCACATCCTCTGACCGGGACCCACTTAAGATCACAGTGGTGGCCATCCTCCAATTTCCCGCTCACCAAAAAAAAATACATTTCTCTACGCCCCTATGGCAGCCCACACACATTCTGGTGCTCACTTCATTGTTGTTAATCGGTGCCATGACTATGTGTATGCAAAATGTGAAGGCACACATTACATGCATATTAAGAATTGCAGGATATGCATACAAAGCAATAAAATGCTGAAGTTCAAGCACTCTCACACCAGTCTGAATTCAGGATAATATGGCAGATTTTGCAAAATAGCCTATAATGGTTAACTTGGCAGCCAAAAAAGAAGACATCCCAAATTGTATCACAAGTTGTCCCAAGGACAGCTAGTTAAAGCCAAGGCCATGTCTCGCACCAATATAATGGTCTTGCACAGCGTATGAAGCTACTTGTGCCTGTTCTTGTTTATGTAGCCAGAGTTAATGCAAACAGAAGTGTTATCTCTGCCCACTGTGGAATAAAACATTTTCTCTTCTGAAGCCTTACACATTTCAGCACATTTACATTTTCAGCAAGGTTTCTTTGCAAGAACCTTAGAATCCATGAAATTCAAAAGTGATAAATGATTTGAATTTAAAGATACAATTATGGCCCTAAAAGATTGCTAGCTGCAAATGTGTCTTAGAAGGAGACGTGCACACCTCAACTGATCATAGAGAGACTGCCTTAGATGCAGCCCATGTTTTACTGCATTTGGCACTCTGTGCCAGCTAGCAGAATATGAAATGGTTAGAGGAATTCAAACTCCCCAGAAGAGACTGACATATTGAGTGATGAGAAAGATGGTATACTTTAGCACAAATATGCATCAGTGAACATGATTCATGGTTTCGTTGGCATCCAAAAAATGCATTTCATTCAAACATGCCTTTCACTGGACTGTTGTGAACACAACCAAACAGAAGATTTCCTGCTAACAATTATTGAAGCGGTGGAAAAGGGAGCTGAATCACCAAAAATTTGTCAGACATCATCCATAGAACATTCAAGTGGGTGGAGAAACCTAATATGCTGACACTACCCTCCCAAATAAAACCCTGGTTATGACATCGCTGTTAGTCCATGTAGCATTGAGGCTGTGTCGGCGTATGAATGAACCATATTACCAATGGTAAAAGATGATGAGGTCAGCAACAGGAATGTAGAAGTGAACGGGTTGTAGCAAATAAATTGCGAAACCTTCAGATGAGTTAATACAACAGTGCTGTTTGTGGTGTCATTTTTACGTATGCCAACAAAAAATGTAGACATGTGTTTTCAACAGCAACAAGGTGCCTTGCATGCAATGTAAACAAACATTATACTTCATATTTGCATGCTTTTAAAAACAAGCTATAGTGCCTCTCATATAATACATGACTACTTGATATATGCACATACATTTAATGCCAGCTTTAATGAATATATCACGCATGCTAAGCATTTTCTTCTAGGATGAATCTTCAATCACTTCAATATTTGTCAAGATCATTGTGACATGTTATAGAGCAAACGCGAACTTGTAAAGAGCAAATAAAAGAGTGCCTCAGCAAGCAGCGCACAACGATATGACCCGCGCCTAATCATAAACATCACTGACCAGTCAATTCCTTCGGCTATTTGTAGATACAGTCGATCCCGAATATATTGAACTCCAACGGGATCGTAAAATAGTTCGATACATCGATAATTCTAAGTATCAAATATGCCTACCTGAAGCTTACCTGAATACTCCGCACATCACTGAGAGTTTTCGGAGATCGTGACAAGCAGTTCGTAACCGACTTGTTCTCCAAAGCACAGAAAATACGAAACACAGCGCAACGACCACGGCCCTTTATTTGACATGAAAAAAGTTCGTGAGCTTGGAGTGCTTCTTCTTTTGCGCCATGAAGTTCATTAAACTGTCTTCAAGTTTGCTGACACTGTCCAAATGCGAAAGTCCGGCGCCTTCCATTGCGCCGCAACAGCGGCGAATCACGCTGAACGCCGACGCAAGCTCAGCTGCAGTAGGCGGGCGGATATCTTCATCGGAGTCGCTTGTTGCCGCTTCTTCGTTAGCGGCAATTGCGATGTCCGCCACAGCCTGCGCGTCATCGTCTGCACTTAAAAAATCGCGCGCTGTTGCGCCATCTTGGATGGCACCTGGGAATGCCACCAGCGCCTGAAATTCACCGTCGAAGCACTCAACGCCATCGTCTTCGGTGTCCGAACACGCCTCGTCAGGAGTCACCACACAGCCCGCTTTGCGGAAGCAGTTTACGACTGCGGTTTGTTTCACGTCGTTCCAAGCACCTGTCAGCATCTGCGTAGCTCCAAGAAGACCAACTTTGAGTTCGATTCCCAAACGAAGGTTCATCAGGAGCCTCTGCACCAGTCGTCGCCTGTACCCAACCTGTGTAGGCCAGCAAAAATTTCCCGGTGGTGTTTCTCAGTGGGATGGTGACGTGGTGGGCCGAACAATTGTCGAGAAAGAGATAGACTTGGCGGCCGTACTTCTCCAGCTCGGTATCTCATGCCCGGAGCCACTCCGTGAACAGAACGCGTGTCATCCACGCTTTTTTGTTGGATGCGTAGCGCACCGACAGGCCTCTTGCGTTCTTGAAGCAGCGTGGCGATCTGCTCTTGCCCTTAACGAACGGCTGAAGTTTGCACGAGCCGTCCATATTTGCAGCGAGCAAAAGCGGAGATGCGCACCTTGCTTATTTTTCCGCCATGGCATTTGCTACCCTTGAAGTCCAACGTCTTGCTTGGCAGCATCTGTCAAGGCAGGGCAGTTTCGTCGGCATTAAATATTTGCGACGGCGAAAAGCTGTTGCAAATGTCTGTCCATTCGTCGGACAGCCACTTCTCAATGCTCTTGTTGCTGCTGGCTGCCCCACTTTCACCCGAGAGGGTCTTCCCGACGATGGCGTAGCGATTTTTAAAGCGTTGCTGCCATCCTGTGCCACCAGTGAAGTTGTCTTCACCTAGCGCGGTTGCAAACCACTTTGCCTTTTCCATGAGCATTGGGCCGTCAACAGGAGTGTTTTTTGCCCGAGTCTCCAAGAACTATGCGTACAGGGCTTTCTCAACCTTATCGTATTCCGGTGCACGCACGCGACACGCTCGAGAACGGCCGCGCTGCGCTGCCTTCGCCTTCACATCAGCTTTGTGGCGCAGTATTGTGCTTAAGGTGCTCCAAAGAATTCCGAATTCCTTGGCAACCGACGACTTCTTTTCGCCGGCCTCCACCCGTCGAATGATATCTGCCTTCGTTGAGAAATCCAACTTCATGCGTTTTTTTTTGCGTCCATGGCTCCGAAACGCGTGACCCAGCACCACAAAAACAAAACAAACACGCACCACACTTCACGAGTTTCCCGACGGAGCAACCACTGCCACTGGCCAAGCGGCGAGGGTGGACCACTCAAGCAAACAGGCTCAAGCGCGCAGAAACTGGATTTTCTTTCCTCCTCAACTGTCTCTCGCCCTCGTTCTTTACCACGCGGCTGAGTAAAGCCCCTATATTTTGAAAGTAGCGACACTCTCCTCCCTCCGGCCGCTTTTCACCTCGGATTTCGCTCTCGCACCGGCCGGCGAGCTGCACACATCACGCTTTGCCGCCCTCCGCGCTCGAGACGCTGCGGCAGGGTCAATGGAATCGCTTGTTGCTTCGGCGTTTTTACGTATTATTATTAGAACTTTCGCATGCAGACGCCACGATGGCTATGCAAAGGTCAGACGATTGTGATGGACAGGTGTTAACCTCTTAACGAAGAAGTGGCGACGAGAAAAGCGGCGACAAACACAGAACCCTGTTATTGTATTACCAGGTACTTTGCCACTCCGTTTGTGGCGTTTGGTTTTTTCGCTTTAGCTAACATTTTATATATTGTACCATGCTTAAAGTGTTTTTATTTACTATGAAGTTTATGTTTCTGTACCCACTCCCTTCTGTAATGCCCATTCGCTTGTGACGATATTATTTATGAAAACGAATAAATACACGTTGATCAGAGCACTCTACGAAAACTCTTTATTTGTACTTCATCTTTAATATAATTAGGACATCATGATGCATCCAGAAAATACTGGACACACATTTTTGGAAGACATGTTCACGAGAATGAAAAGCGCATACATTACATTTTAGGGTATATACATGCATTTCTAAAAGACAATCAGAAAAGAACACGAACAAGAAAGAACATATATTACTAACAAATTATACAGATTATGCACCAAATAACTTCGCACTATCAACGAACCTCGGCAACAGCCGCCCGCATGCCAACGCTTTTACTACCGCATTTGCTACTTATCATCGTAGCTACTTTTGCGTCTTCGTTCCTGACAAGTATTTGGACTCGAACCTTTAGGAACACACGCAAAATGTCTTCGAGGACGTCATGGCACGTGGGAAAAGAGGTGACGAAGGTAATGCTGCTTTTTACACTGGCTTGCAGTTGTGCAGTACTGACCGCATTTTTCAGCAGTGCTTCTCTGTTGGAGCGGAAAAAGTTCTCAGCAATTTTCACAGTCTCTACCAAGGCTGGTGAGGGGCTGAGGGGTCCAAGGTCCCTCTAGCGACACGACGGAGCCTCTCTCTCACCGAGCACGGGAGCACGCACGAGAACTCTCGCCGGAACATTCCCAGGAGTAGCGGCGAAGCGCATTTGCAGGGGCGCTTGACGCGCGGGAGTGTTCGAAATATCGCATGTGGCGTTGACCTGGAGTTCAATACATGCGTACAACAGCGCTATACTTTTGCATGGGATTTTCAATCGAATGCTTAGACTGTTCGATATATACAATAATTCGATATATCCGGGCTCGGTATATCCGGGATCGACTGTAGTATCGCAGCGTGCAATGCTATTACCACTGTAGGCCTTTTCTTCATTTTAATACAAAGCGTTTGTGCGTGTTGGCGCCCGCATTCCTGCTAGCTGTAAAAGATCGCCGTCGCGCCAAATGCAACTCGAGCAATACGACTTGTGTGCGGTAAAGACGGCGAGAGCAACAACAAAAAGGGAGCGCGTAATTAGCCTCGAACACAGATGACTACGGCGACGCAACACTTGCGGCCGAAAAACGCGTTGTGAAAATACAACAGCCTCAATTTCCTGATAAACGCAGTGGCTTGAACCAACGCATTCATGAACTTGTCAGCGTCGTCTGCTGTTGGTGATGATTGCCGACCTCGAAAACTGAGGCTCCGCCAATTGGTTGCCAGCCTCAACAGTCGTCGCGTCGTCCAACCAGAGTGCGAGCCGCTCATGCTAAGCTAACGCGGCTGGTAGGTGTTCTGTGATGCAGGCTAGCGCTTGTGTTGCATTTTGGCGCCGGGCCGCCATTTCGCTCTCCGCTTGCAGGTGGCAGGGGTCCCGCCACGTGCGAAGCGGGTGGGCGGGAAGCGCGTGAAATAGAGGAGACCCACGCCGAGGGAGGCGCTGCGGAGCGTGGCGCTGTATGCACTTATGGGTTAGTGGAACGGTGGGGGGAAAAAAGACACGGTTGGGAGGGGCCTATCTGTGGACAGGGAATGACGCCAGAGAGCAAAATAAAGAGTGGGTGGACTGCCTCAGGAAGGACATAAAAAATTTAAAGAATCTGGCGAGGTGATATTAGTAGGAGATTTTAATGCCCACATTGAGGATCTAGATGGATATACAGACTATAACGGTGCAATGGTTATCGATATGTGTGAAGAACAGCAACTGGTAATAGTTAACCGGGAACATAAATGCGACGGGCAGATAACGTGGCAAAGCGGCAGTAGACAGTCTTGCATAGACTACGGCCTGGTCTCAGAGCACACGTACGAGCGGTTGAACCAAATGACGATAGATGAAGAAGGAGAAAACAGTCTGGGCAGCGACCAAAGGCGTATAATCCTGAAATTTGACAGTGGGGGGCTAGGAAGAAAACACAGGTGGTTGGGCTCCCGAAAGTAAAAGAAAAGCAGATAGCAGACATCGTCAATAGCATCGAAAGAGAATTAGAAGCACAGCCAACAAAGGTGTGGGAATATGACGAGGTTGTTAGCTGTATACAAAAGGAAATAAACAAAGTAAGGAAAAAAACCGCTGGAGGGGTAAACGGAAACCACGAAGCTGGTGGGACAAGGAAATTAAACTGGCTATTCAAGAGCGACGACGGGCCTTTAGACTGCACAGAAAAGCAAAGCAAATGGGATATCAGGATGATGAGGTGCAGTTACGGTGGAGCCGGTACCGAGAAAAGAAATTTGAGGTGCAGACACTAGTACAAGCGAAGATTAAAACTGCGAGCGAGAAATGGGTATCAGACATACGTAAGAAGGATAACAGTGCCCCCCAAAAATTCTGGAACCATTTGAAAGCATTGGGAACGAAGACTAAAGAGATGCAGACTCAGATACAGGACGGGGACGGTAACGTTCTCCTGGGGGACAGCGCATTAGAATACCTACATGGATTCATAGGAAATGCTTTCGGCCAAGCACGCGAGAGGGTGGCTAACTGGAAACAGGTGGCAAATAAAAGAGTGGCAGATGAAAAATTTAATATAGAATTTTTTACTGGAAAAAGGCAGAACACAGTGTTCCCAAAAGTACGGCAACAGAACCGGATGGAATCCCGATAGAGATTATCAACCATTTGGGACCAGCGGGACAAGCGCACTTGTATGGAGCCATTGAGCGCCTTATAAAATCCAAGAGGATTCCTGCGCCCTGGCGCGAAAGTAGAATGAGTTTGATCTACAAAGGCAAGGGAGAAAGGGACAAGGCGAGCTCTTACAGGCTGATTACAGTCACGTCAGTGCTCTATAGATTAGCTATACAAGCCATCAAAGCCGAGTTATTGAAGTGGGTTGAAAGTAACGGTATTTTAGGGGAACTGCAAAATGGATTTAGGCCGGGTCGACGCTTGGAAGACAATCTTTTCGTCATAACCCAGACCATCGAAATTTCGGCAGCACAGGGCAGACCAACATGGCTACTGTTTCTGGACATAAAAGGTGCCTATGACAACGTGGACAGGGGATTGCTGCGGCATATACTGGAAGAGGAGGGGATTGGGTCAGAATTTGTAGGGCTGCTAAGGGCAATATATGAGGATTACAAGGCACACATTACATGGGAAGGGCGTACATACACAGAGCCCGTGTACATTCGAAGAGGTTTAAAACAGGGGTGCCCTCTTTCGCCATTGCTGTTCACACTGTACATTAGAGGAATGGAAAGACGACTAGAGGAGAGTGGATTGGGCTTTGATTTGTCACACCGAAGCAATGGAGTGTTAGTGGAGCAACGGATTCCGGGATTGATGTACGCAGACGATATAGTGCTGCTGGCGGATAATGCGGAAGAACTTCAAAAACTGGCTGACATTTGTGGTGATGAGGCAACGTACCTAGGCCTACATTTTAACCCACAGAAATCTGGAGTCATGGTGTTCAACGAGGAAGCTCATGTAGCACCAATAAGGATACAACAGGAAGACATACCATTAGTAAATAAGTACAAATACTTGGGGATCTGGCTTAATGAAGGAAAAGGCTATCTGAATGCTCATGAAGAACACCCCAAACTGAAAGGGAGACGAAATGCAGCAGTAATGAAACATAGAGCACTTTGGGGACACAATAAGTACGAGGTAGTACGAGGCATCTGGAAAGGGGTAATTGTGCCGGCGCTCACGTTCTCTATTGCCGTATTATGCTTAAAGTCAGATATCTTGTCGGGGCTGGAGGTTAACCAAAAGGCAGTCGGCAGGTTAGCTCTGGGAGCTCACAGTAAGACTACAAACGAGGCTGTACAAGGCGATATGGGTTGGACTTCATTTGAGGCGAGGGAAGCACAAAGTAAAATATGGTTTGAGGAGCGACTTAGACATTTAGATGAGAAGAACTGGGCAGCCAGAGTGCACAGATACCTGTACCTGAAAAGTGTGGACACGCAATGGCGGAAGAGGACGCGAAAGCTGGCGACTAAATATAACTTGACCGCAGCAAATAAGCAAAGGGGGCCAGTTAAAAAGCAAGTGAGGGAAACAGAGACGCTCATGTGGAAAGAGAGGATGAAAAAGAAGGGATCGCTGGGAATCTACAAGGCAAGCAAACAAGAGATCCGGAAAGAGAACTTTATGACAACAATAAAGGTAGTGCGTTGCTCTTTGAGGCGCGGGCTGGCTGCTTGAGAACTCTAACTTACAGGAGCAAATATTCGTCACAGGATGAGACATGTGTTGGATGTGGCATAAATAAAGAAACAATCGACCACATAGTCATGGAATGCCAAAAGATTCAGCCGGATAGAAATGGGGGGAAGGTCATACTTCCTGAGGCGCTGGGCTTCGCGGTTGATGGAAGCATTAACTGGTCAGCAGTAGGTATTACTAAGCAGCGGCTGGAGTATTGGTGGAGGAAAAGCAGAGAAGTCGATAAAATAACATCCCAGCCAAGAGTAGCGGCTGGGCAAAATTAAAAAGACATCCGAGTTGAGGGACAAAATTTAAACTCGAACTATTAAGGTAGGCTAGATGGCGCAAGCCGTCACCCCGATTCAAAGGAGAGGCCTATAATCATCATCATCATCATCATCATCATCTGTCAGTCAATGTGGGGAGAAAACTGGTTACTCGAGTGTTCGCCTCTCCGCCGTCCCATTCAACCTGCTTGAAAACGCGTTGCTTTGCTTCGCACGCTGCACGCGTTCTGCACGTGTTTTTGAGAGACTCGCGTCGCGCGCGGTTAATATGTATGCGCTCTGTCTGCATTTAATAGGATGCCGCAACTGAAGATTTTTTTTTTCGTGGCAGCGATTCGGTGAAAAGGGCAGCGAAGCAAGTTGTAGCAGACGACGCCGTCCTCGTCAGAGCGAAGTGCGTTTCGCAAGTGAAAGACGACTCTGTTTACGACGTTAGAGGTGAATAAAACTTTCTGTACGTTCATAATTATATATTTGTTTTATTTTGTTTACTCTGTGTACTATGCACTATGTTTGTTCCTGAATGCGTGGGTAAGGCCGCTTCTCGTGCTTTAGGTTAAGTGGTTCTTGCGCTGTGACTGCTATTAGTTGGGATACCTTAATTTACTAGCACCCACCCAAGTTATCGTGCGGTGTATACACAACACTTCAAAAATAAATGGTCTATTTGGGGCTTCTTTCTGACCCACAACAATAATTGACATCTATCTCACGTGTCTTTTCTTGCATTATCACCGTTCTCATCGCGGGTACCTTGAGTTCACGAACAGCGTGCGTACTATCATGATGAGTGCCCAGCTTTCAGAGAAACTTTTTTGGGTAGCAAACCGGATGTGCGTCTGGTTAACCTCCCTGCCTTTCCTTGCATCTTTATCTCTCTCTCTTTTTTGTGTGTGCCTAATCTGCAGGGGAAGAGCGCATTGTTATAAAGGCATTTTATCTTGGTCACGTATCAAAAATGCACCGTGTTGTTCGGGCTACCCCTGCACACTCAGTAACAACTAGTTCACTGTATCTGCCAACGGACGTGCAACAACGGCTAATGCATTTTTTTAATTTTTTCATAGTTGCCCAAGCTTTTGGCAACCACACACTTCCGTCGGCGCTGCGTAGATTTAAAAATATATAACAACACATTACCAATACCACATGTGCACACAGCTTCAACTACTACGTCCCCAACAATATCTAATAATAGTAGCAGCATAAAATATTTCTTCACTATTTTTAACAGTGCTCTAAAGACGGGCGTTGAAAATTTATACCTTTATGATGGGGACGTGCATCTCCCAGTAACTCGATAGATTAGAGGAACGGTGACGCAGGAATTAACACCCGTAATTTTCAATGCATTGTGCGCGTGCTAATTTTATGGAAAAAATGTTTACATACTTTTTTCGGCGCACTGCTTTAATCCATTTTTGTCGTCTGCTTGTTTCGTACCATCGGTTTGGGAATCGGTATAATTTCACTGGTGGAGTCGACCCCTTCGTGTTTGCATGGTTATTGTGACAGTTGACGACGCAGTGATGTCACCCCCCTTTTCTGTTGGGGTGACATCGCGGAACCAGGGACGTTTCACGTGCAGCGCGTGCTTCGAAAATGCGTGGAAGCCAAAGGGAGCGGAAGGGTCGGAAGACTACTGTTGTGCGCTTTTTCTGGCAGGGGAAAGGCAAGCGCTGGCGTCGCCGGGCAAACTTGAGCGGGTCTCTCCTATGAACCTACGCTGCGCGATCACAGTACCCAGCACTTCCACCAAATATAAATGCGATTTATTGAGCGGAAAGGTTGTTGCTAATAAGGCGATGCACCAGCCGCAGTTCACGAGCTCGAGCCTCTGCTGCATGCTCGATGCTGATGACCTCAGATGAATGGCGCTCACCCACAGAGGGGGATGGGCCAAGAACCGGGTGGCAGGATACTTAAATGAAACTAAAATAAAATTAAAGCCAATCTGAAAAATAAGCTAGAGATAAAACTGCCAATAAACAAAAATGGTTGTTGAGCAAGCAGTCAAACCATCTCTTGTTCCTGGCAGACATAGCTACGAATTATAAACTAAAGATCTGAAAAGGTTAGGGTTCACTAGCACGGTATTCTTTTATTTGCAATTATGTTGTCAAACACAGTGGTGCATATATATCCCTGTGGCAGTAACCAAATGAAGTGCCGCCAAGTGATAAAAGTACTGGTACATTTACTTGTATTCCTAATTTCTGTAATGAGGCTTCTAAAAATCTTTTTATCTGATAAGAGTAACGAAGACAGAATAAAAAGAAATGTTCCATTGTTTCAATTTCGTTGCAAAAATGCACACCGATGCTGCTGCCTTAGCACCGGAGTACTTCCTCTTTTTTACAGTATTATTGTATGAAACTCTATGGTATTCAAAGGAGCATGATCATTGCTGTGTTGGGGGCTGGCTGGTCCCGACGAAGCAGAAGAAGAAGAAGACGGCCGCCGGAGACGTACGCGGCCGGCTGGGACACCGACCAGCCCGAACACGCGGGTTGGCGCGCAGCGCCGATAGAAAAGCACACAACCGCACTCCACGGTTACCTAACACACACTGCCTTTATTTTACAGTCACCGTGGATGATGATGATGATGATGATGATGATGATGATGATTAAAGGCCTCCCCTTTGAATCGGGGTGACGGGATGCGCCATCTAGCCTACCTTAATAGTTCGAGTTTAAATTTTGTCCCTCAACTCGGATGTCTTTAATTTTGCCCAGCCGCTACTCTTGGCTGGGATGTTATTTTATCGACTTCTCTGCTTTTCCTCCACCAATACTCCAGCCGCTGCTTAGTAATACCTACTGCTGACCAGTTAATGCTTCCATCAACCGCGAAGCCCAGCGCCTCAGGAAGTGTGACCTTCCCCCCATTTCTATCCGGCTGAATCTTTTGGCATTCCATGACTATGTGGTCGATTGTTTCTTTATTTATGCCACATCCAACACATGTCTCATCCTGTGACGAATATTTGCTCCTGTAAGTTAGAGTTCTCAAGCAGCCAGCCCGCGCCTCAAAGAGCAACGCACTACCTTTATTGTTGTCATAAAAGTTCTCTTTCCGGATCTCTTGTTTGCTTGCCTTGTAGATTCCCAGCGATCCCTTCTTTTCCATCCTCTCTTTCCACATGAGCGTCTCTGTTTCCCTCACTTGCTTTTTAACTGGCCCCCTTTGCTTATTTGCCGTGGTCAAGTTATATTTAGTCGCCAGCTTTCGCGTCCTCTTCCGCCATTGCGTGTCCACACTTTTCAGGTACAGGTATCTGTGCACTCTGGCTGCCCAGTTCTTCTCATCTAAATGTCTAAGTCGCTCCTCAAACCGTATTTTACTTTGTGCTTCCCTCGCCTCAAATGAAGCCCAACCCATATCGCCTTGTACAGCCTCGTTTGTAGTCTTACTGTGAGCTCCCAGAGCTAACCTGCCGACTGCCTTTTGGTTAACCTCCAGCCCCGACAAGATATCTGACTTTAAGCATAATACGGCAATACAGAACGTGAGCGCCGGCACCATTACCCCTTTCCAGATGCCTCGTACTACCTCGTACTTATTGTGTCCCCAAAGTGCTCAATGTTTCATGACTGCTGCATTTCGTCTCTCTTTCAGTTTGAGGTGTTCTTCATGAGCATTCAGGCAGCCTTTTCCTTCATTAAGCCAGATCCCCAAGTATTTGTACTTATTTACTAATGGTATGTCTTCCTGTTGTATCCTTATTGGTGCTACATGAGCTTCCTCGTTGAACACCATGACTCCAGATTTCTGTGGGTTAAAATGTAGGCCTAGGTACGTTGCCTCATCACCACAAATGTCAGCCAGTTTTTGAAGTTCTTTCGCATTATCCGCCAGCAGCAACTATATCGTCTGCGTACATCAATCCCGGAATCCGTTGCTCCACTAACACTCCATTGCTTCGGTGTGACAAATCAAAGCCCAATCCACTCTCCTCTAGTCGTCTTTCCATTCCTCTAATGTACAGTGTGAACAGCAATGGCGAAAGAGGGCACCCCTGTTTTAAACCTCTTCGAATGTACACGGGCTCTGTGTATGTACGCCCTTCCCATGTAATGTGTGCCTTGTTATCCTCATATATTACCCTTAGCAGCCCTACAAATTCCGACCAAATCCCCTCCTCTTCCAGTATATGCCACAGCAATGCCCTGTCCACGTTGTCATAGGCACCTTTTATGTCCAGAAACAAAAAAAAAAGATGCCAGAGCAGCGCCCCCTGGCATCCTCACATGTCAATCCGAAACCGAAACTGAAAACCCAAAACACAACAATCATCCCCTCCTCGAAAAAAACACCTATACACTGTTTATATTTATACATGCTCGATACCAACATATTTTACAAGGTATGTACATTAGAACACATGAATATTCAGAGCACGGCACAAGCACACTACAAGTCCTGAAAATGCACTAACAAACGAGAAAAAAATGTACACAACTGTTTGGAACAAGAGTTCTACATCACGTAATTTTCGAACCAACGTGGCTTCTGCCACTTCCGCTTAGGGCGGGGCCCTTTTGGGTGTAGAATCAGGTGTCTCTGCACCTAGATCAGTGGAAGATTGTGAAGGCTCTGAACGAGCGTTAAAATTTGCGGTCACATCAGAGCTCGCAGCATGAGCTTCGGTAGAATTTTGCGGACCGAAGTCCGGTTCAACGGTCTCAGCCGTATTTGAAGGTTCGAAGTGAACCGTATGACTTGGTGTACTTGAACCAGCGACACCGACTGGTAGTTTCTCCCCCCTTGAAGAAGAAATGCTTGTACATGGAGGCCACATGTAACAGTCTGATGCGTAGTTGAACGGCGTGGACGGAACGTGATGAGGAAGACTTTTAGGTGTTGAAGGCGAATCCGTATGAAAAATAACAAGGCGCGAAGCATTCCAGATGTTACCATCACTTAAGCGAAAAGAAGTGGGGCTAACCTGGCCCAAGACTTTGTAAGGACCCCGATACTTGGGGCGCTTGCCTGGCACACGAACCTTGACTAGATCGCCAGTGCGAACTTTGGACTGCTTTGCACCTCGGCGGGTGTCGACATACTTTTTCATTGCTTGTTGACGAGAAACAATCCTGGTGCGGATTTGATCAGGAGAAGACACTGCTATGTTACGAGGCAAAGAGACTATGTCGAGAGCAACTCGCGGTTGCCTACCGTGGAGAAGTTGAGCAGGAGACACTCCAGTGGTGCCTTGTGGTGTGAACCTGTACGAAGCTAAACATTCCGTCAAGACTTGCTTGAAGGGGAACGGTGCTCTAATTGGGCGATCTGGATATGTTCCTTCAAAACGCGATTAAAAGCGCTCGATTTGCCCATTTGATTGGGGATAGAAAACTGATGACCTCAACTGCTTGAATTCCCTCGTTGTGAAAGAAAGCCTCGAAATGTTGGGACTGGAAACTGTGGACTATTGTCCGTGACTATGGCGTCAGGAAACCCTTCCCGGCTGAAAGATTGACGACAGAAAACTCAATGATGACCATCAGAAGTAACCGTATGTGTGAAACAAATTTCTGGCCATTGTGGATGTAGTCGATGAGAGAAACAATAAACCGGGCATTTTGCGGAACATTATGACAAAGGACCGATGATGTCCATGCCGAGTTTCTGCCAAGGCCGATCAGGCCACTGGACTGGCTGCAACGGAGAAAATGCAGGTTTGGCAGACTTGTCAGCTGCCTGACATATATGGCAGTTGTAAACTGCATGCTCGACCTGGTTGTCTAAGGGCTGGCCACCAGTACCTGTCTCTGAGATTCTGTTTGGTGCGGACAATGCCAGGATGGGTCTCATGGGCAAGCTGTATTAGCTTGTTACGGAAAGAAGCAGGGGGAATCACGCGTTCATCGCGGAAAAGCAAGTCCTCGACACAAGACAGTTCCTGTCGGACTGCGAAGTAAGGCAAGAATTCAGAAGCAAGAAGCACATTTGGAAGGCCATCCTTCACGTAATATTTGAGAACTTAAGACAAAGTGGAATCTGCAGCTGTAGCTGCCTGAAGCTCAGCTTTAGTAATGCAGGAAGTATAACTAATCAAACAACTTCCTCATCCCGCTCTTCAGTAACCGGTATCTGAAGAGGAAGGCGCGACAGTGCATCAGCAACCACGTTATTAGAACCCTTACAATATTGAACACTGAAATTAATAATACATGAGTTTGGCACACCAATGGGAAATGCGAATGGGGCGGCGGCCTTCGGATCCTGCAGAAAGAAGAGCAACTAGTGCTTGGTGATCTGTAACTTAATGTGAAGTGCCGGCCCCACAAGTAAACATGCCATTTCTCACAGGCAAAAAGACAAGCGAGAGCTTCACGCTCTCCTACTGAATATCTGCGTTCAGCAGGGGTCAATGTACGAGATGCAAAAGCAATAGTAATTAACTGATCATCTCTGAGTTGTTGAAACACTGCTCCCAGTCCAACATCGGACAGATCCGCCGTGATGACGATGGGAAGCTTCTCATTGAAAATACTAACAGCTGGCTTTGAGGCCAGTATTGACTTAACTTGAATGAAGCTCTGCTCAGCTTCAGCTGACCAGTTTAAAAGGCTGTGCTTGACGAAGTAGAGTACGCAGTGGTTCAACAACATCAGCATAGTGAGGAACAAACTTGGCATAATAACCAACAAGACCTAAAAAAGATTGCAAGATTTTAACATCAGTAGGCCGTGGGGCATTGACAATGGCCTGAACTTTAGATTCAACAGGTGTCAAGCCGCGGGAACTGACATTATGTCCTAGAAATTGTAACTCAATCACAGAAAAAAATGCACTTGTTATTAAGTTTCATACCACATTCACTGATGCGGTTGAGAACAGTATGCAAGTTAGCATCGTGCTCTTCGCGAGTACGTCCCCCACACCAAAATATCATCCAAGTAACAAAGGGCGCCATTACAACCCTTAAGAATAATTGACATCATTTTCTGAAACACTGCAGGGGCAGATGCAAGCCCGAAACACACGCGGCGAAACCGAAACAAGCCTTCGTGCGATACAAATGTGGTCAAGTCTCTACTGCACTCAGAAAGTTCAACTTGGTGATAAGTGGACGCGAGGTCCACCTTGGAGAAACATACTGCTCCGAGAGCTGTTAGAAGCAGTTCTTCAATGTGAGGAAGGAAACGTGGACGACTACGACCCGATCTCGCCTTTTTCGGTTCTCGTAAGTCGACGCATAGTCGAAGGGATCCATCTTTTTTCTTGACGACGACCAGTGGAGAAACCCAGTGGAAGCAGAGACAGGCTCGATGATTCCGCTGGCTTGAAGGCGAGACAGTTCCGCAGAGACTTCTCACGGAGAAGAAGAGGAATGCCGGCGCAGCTTGGGCACGCACAGGGCACACACCTGTCGACGCATCACTTTATGCACAAAACCGCGCACACAACCCAGTTCACGGGTGAACAGGTGGTGGAATTCAGAAGGCGCGTTGGCCGGAAGATCATCTTGGACGTCGACTTGAGCACACGTCATAGACGCACCGTCGATGTTGATGGACAAGCCCTGATGGCATCACGTCCCAAAAGCGAGCCGCCATTGGCAGTTACAAAAAAGTAATGGAAGCAGTGTAACTGCGATAGGAGACCTGAGCTGTAAAATGACCTAAATTAATCATCGTTTCCTTGGAATATGTTTGTAGAACGACGTGTGAAGGCAAAGCCGATGTTTGAAAAATTGACTATGAAAGTCAGGAGCGGCACTGATTAAATAGACTGAGGCACCAGTGTCCACGAGAAATGACAAGGGCACATGGCCCACTGAAACTACGATGCTGGGCTCGGACGTAGTGTGGAGGCCACCAC
>WOVY01016130.1:0-24796 GCA_013436015.1 Rhipicephalus annulatus
CCACATGTATTTAGTCGCGTCGTAATTACGTGTTCCGGCATATTTTAAAACTCTGGGTAAAGTTACGTGGGGCACCACCCCGTATATAGTCGAAGTGGCTATGCTATGTAGATGTTTTATTGCTAATTCAATCATTACACAACGATATTACGAAAGAGAGCGACAAAACTTTACAGATACGTTGAAAATGCTAGTCTGGCTCATCGCATATAGCACGGTGTACACTAGAAGCTTTTGAAACTGCCCGTTTTAATGCACTTAGAAGCAAGAAGGTCTCGACTGAAGGCGGGAAACAAATTTACCCGCGTTACGTTTTCGACGTAGCCGTAGCTTTAAAGTACGGAGACTACAAGCACGGCCGACCACTACGATGCACAACTGCAGAATTCCGCGAGAACTGCGCAGTTGATCACGCAAACTGCGCGCGTCCTCGCCAGAAACACGTATATACGGTATCGAAATGGACGGGAACGCACCCATTTCTACGCACGAAGGCTTCTCGAATACGAGTTATAGTCAGCGTAATATACCCGCCAATCCACTTTCGTTACACGACGCAGGTTCGGGACGAAAGCCGTGCACATACCAAGCCGTCGACTTTAAAGAGTCAAATGCGCGCACGCGATGATACTTATCTAGAAAAAAACAGACCGCCTGCCCACCATACGTAGAAAATGCGGGACCGGGCATTTTTTCTTTTCCTTCTCTTATTTATTGAAGGTACCCGACCCGGGGGGCCAGCCACTCACGATGTCCTTTGAAGCGCGAAATAACGAATTCCGCGCACAATAGAGCTGTGCGCCGGAGAAATTGGCCGAGAAAATAACTTTTTTTTATCTTATTCCTCCCAACTGCGCGGAGGTATGCAGCGCCAAGGCGCCAGAATCGCCAACTTTAGTAGAAGTATAGCTCGGATGAAAAAGAAGAAAAAAATAGAGGAAACTTGCGGAGGCCCAGAGGCGGCGAGAAAGCGACGAATGAGCGAGTGAAAACGAGAAGGAAGTAATCACTGTGCGGCAATGGAGCGAGAAGCACGACCGGTCACGGCACGCACAGGAGCGCTCGCCGGAAATCCCTCCGCGAATGCTTTCTCTCATTCGGGGGTAAAAGTGTGCCACGGTTGAGAACCTCCGTCCACGCGTGACCTTGCCGTGGGGTGCATGCATGGAACGTGAAGTGAGAGTGGATTTTTCTTGACCTTTGATTGATTGATTGATTCAGCTAAAGTGAGTCAGCCTAAGTGAGTGAGTGAGTCAGCTAAAGTGAGTCACCTTAAGTGAGCGAGTGAGCTTTAAAAGTAACTTGATTGATGAGTGAGTGAGTGAGTGAGTGACCTTACGTAAGTGAGCTTGAGAGACTTGATTTATTGAGTGAGTGAGTGAGCATGAGTAAGTGAGCGTGAGTGACTTGATTGAGTGACTCGATTGACTTGATACGGTGGTTTTGGGACACATATCACATATCAATACCACATATCAATCATTGATTGAGTGAGTGAGCTTAAGTGAGTGAATTGATTCATTGAGCGAGTAAACTTAAGTGAGTGACATGATTAAGTGAGTGAGTGAACTGAATGAGTAAATTGATTAGGTGAGTGAGTGAGTGAGATTTTTGATAGATCAGCAACTTTCCCGTCTTCTTTGTTCTGTCTTGGCGCACCGCGATGTGCGTTTCGGACATCAACACCGAGTTTCCAGTACTAAGTACATTACCGCTCGAAGCACTACCGTAATCTCGTTTTTCAAGCAAGGCCGCTTCCTGGACCACTACGGTAAAAAAACAATAGCGGTATCACCCACACCCACTTCAGCATAGATCGTTCGCCAGACTTTTCTCAGATTGAAGACTTCGCTCACGGCCAAGTGGTCCCTATCGAAACACCCAGCGCTGCTTATACGAGCGCTAGGTCCTCCAAAATGCGAGTGCACACACATATTAGCGTCATCGCCGCATTAGGAGAACACTGTGCTTGAAATGTCTGACGGAAACCACCGGTAACGTCGAACGCAACTGAGCACAAAATAATGTAGGCCCAGAGAGGACCGAGTCGCAGCAAGGCCCCTGGATGGTGGCATCCGTGCCGCAGACACCGCGACCGCGCACAAAAACTCAGTATTCACATAAAAGAAAAAAAAAGAAAGAGAGAAAGAAAGAAAGAAAGGAGAAAAAGAAAAAAAGAAAGAAGTACCCTGCCGCGAGTAATTCAATAAGATCCTATATAGGGCCACGGCAGAGTTGGAAAAGGCCAAGCGTAGATATGTATACAAAAAAGCGTGATAGCGGAGGACGACGACGACGAACTTTATCCTTTTGTCATAAGCGGGCGAACTATTAAACCGCCACAGCTCCCCGCCCACCGGGCACACACCTCCGTACACACGAAGAGCAGCAGGCCACGGCGGCGGCTGGGTGGAAATTACAGCCCGCGGCCAAATCGCCGTTTTGAGAGAGCGCGAGAATATATACGCCCGCCCGGGCGCTCACGGACGGACTCGCAGCGCGCGTAAAAAAGGATCGGGAGGTGGTGAAGAGATGCGCTGCCGGAACGCAAGAAGTTCCTTTGCGAGTGAGACGGCGGACTTGGTCGTCGTCGTCTTCTTTCCTTCCACAACGTTTGTGTGCGCGCAAACGCACCGATAGTGCATGCAGAGCGAGCCTTGGGGGGCGTGTGCGTCGCTTGAAAGCGCGCGTCCGAGCCGGTTGCGCGACCCGGACGATCCCACCATTCACAGGGGGCGCAAGTGTACAAGCCCGGCAAAGAGACGCGAGTCGGTCTCGGGAAAAGCACCAACTCTTTGCTGCGCAAGTAACCAGGCCGAGTCGCGTTCCACCGATTCGAATCGAACCACTCGGCAAAGGGAATCGGCCCAAATTTGGCTGCTTGGCGCCATCGATCAAATGTCAGCGTTTTTTTTTTCTCTCTTCTTGTTCTCTGCCTCCTTCTACGACGATTCGAAGGCGAATACTTTTTTTTTTCATTTCGTTCTCAATCATTATATTGATTCCCAATCCTCCTCTCTTCCTTGCGAAGGCTTCGCTCCCCACGTGGTGTTGCACGTCCTCCGAGATCGGTCCTTGACCAAGCGGAGTCACGATGACGTCATTGTGACGCCATTAAAGTTACTTTCTAAACCGTTTCGTGTCTGCGGCCGACGCCGCCAACGGCCACGTTTCTCGTTTGTTGCCTCAATGCGATTGAGGCAGGTCACTCTCGAGGTGTGCCAAATGTGTACAACGGGTGTGGTTTACGGATCTTTCCACTACGGATTCTCTCAAAATTAGATATCTTGGTTTCGGCACGACAAAAACCCAGATTTTGTTATTATTGTCGCCTGTTGCGCGGATGAAGCACCCACATAGCGGAAGTCCTTTTACGGCACCACACGGAAGTCGTCGTCGTGCAAAGACTACAATAATAAAACCACGCTTACTTCCCATCATTAATAATTATCGATTGCTTGACAAGAACGACGGCGTTCCTTTTCATCGTCTTATAACTATACATAAAAAGGAAGGTACTACAACAACAACAACAACAAAAAAACAGGTGTGCGTTAACCTCTTCGAAACCACTCTCAAATCTACGGAGGCTTGCAGCTGAATCAATGCCGTAAAAATATTAAGAAATATAGAGAGGAGGAGAGAATCGAAGGAGCAAAGGCCGGAATCGGGAGAGGGAGAAAGTGATCGGACAGGAGGCACAGTTCGGGGCAGCGATAACAGATCAACGTTTGCGTCGTTTCGAGCGCGTGCCATGAATATATATGGCCCAAACACGGCTCCAAGCTCGGGCAAAGGCGAAACATGCCGAAAGGACAAGGCGCCCGCCCGGCAGGCTTCGGACGGAGGCGCGCGGAGCTTCGACGCGTTACAAAGAATCGGCTCCTCAATAGAACGAGATGGACGAAGAACACACCGGGGAAGGCGCGAGAGAGCAGAAAAAGAGGAGGGGGGGGGGGGCGATCGAACGCCGCATTGGGGCGCGCGCGCGGTGTATATACTATGTACAAACGGACAGACGTGCGCGCGGTTCAGAAACGATCCGAGAGGAGGCGGCGGTCATTACTCTTTTATCGCCGTAATTAGCGAGGAACGATTAGCGCTATACCTCGAACAACTTCAGCGCCCTCCTCAACGCCCCCTTCCAACCCTCCTCCTCCGAAAACAATGCGGCATTAAGGAGGCCCGCGACCTGCTCCTTTCGGCGCGCGAGCAACCCCCCCCCCCCTTCTCCCCGCCTTAAGCCCTCAAGTTAATAGCGATCACCATCGAGTTGTTGCATAGCGCGCGCCCCCCAAACCGATCGCCGCCGTACATCGGCTCCTCCACTATATTTCTCTTCCACAGGCGGCTCGCTTTATAAGAGTTCCGTTTTATTTCGGAGCTCGGCATCTTTCTCTGACGTAATGAGCTACGCACGCCACGCTGCGGTTGTATGTGGCGAGAGAAAGAGAGATACAAAGAACGGAAAGGGCGCTTGTATAGGTTGAGCGGAGTGGTCATTTGCCATTTACGGGTCGCGTATACGAAGAAGGCATCCGAGCGCCACAACAACGCCGAAGAAAGTCGATTGGGTGGGAGTGAGCTATTGTGATGGTAATGTCGTGCGTTAGCTGTCAGAGCCCGCCGCCCAAGGCCGTCACACGCGCGAGGACTAATATACCGCCAAACGAAACCGCAAGCTTCCCACACCGCACAACGTTGGTTCGGTAACGTCCTTCGCTAAAGCTTCGTGCCAGCCTCCACTCATCCGGCCCACCCCCATCTTTCACATAGCCCTATATTCAAATCTTCGACCTCGGCTCGAAGATAATCCTGCGACGCTTTGAGCTACCGGCTGTTGTTTTCCGCATATGTAAGCTAAAATGTGACACGTGTGCGGTAAGTATGTTACACGTATTTTTTGAGGAAAGTGCTGTCACTTGGCATCAAGGCTAAAGCGGAACGGTACGTCGGAAAAAACATAACTTGTCCCTCGGACAGCTACAGGGGCGCAGGAATTCGGGATTGGGCGTGTTGGACGGTCAGAAAACACGGTGCATGTGCAACCGGAAGTTGCAGAAGATTATTCGCGTTTGAAGCCTCACTGAGTGAATCATACTCCTCCTTACGCCCTTTGGCTCATGGTTCGAACATATTCTGCTGCTGCATTTATCAATTTTCAGACCGAGCACCCAATCTTTATGCCAAAAAGAGGCGGAAGCTGCAAGCACTTTTTTGAGGACGCTGGAAAACTGTTCGTTGTCGCATTTGTTGTGACATATATAGCTAGTGAGAAAACATCAAGGAACAAAGGCTGGAACGGTACAGAGCACCGCATGACTTGAGATGTCCTAATATTTTTTTTATGTGAATCATTCTTTTTCGTACTGCAAGCAATTTTGGCGTCCGTCCGTCCGTCCGTCCATCCATCCATCATCTATCTATCTATCTATCTATCTATCTATCTATCTATCTATCTATCTATCTATCTATCTATCTATCTATCTATCTATCTATCTATCTATCTATCCATCTGCTTATGTCTGAGTGCTCTCTTGATCACCCCTTAGCTTGGCGCGAACCGAATTTAGTATGGGAGGGTAAGATGGTTTGACGAATATGACGCGCTGGTCAAGACATGTAATGTCACAACTCCGTCGCGTACGTCGTCAGACACCTTCCACCAGACAATGGCACATACCCGTGAGAGGGTATGTGCCGCAGCTGATTGACACTATCTATACCTAGGAACAATGAGAACAAGCATGGGTAATTTTGAAGCGTAATCGTTAAGAAAAAGCTCTCATCAGCAGCGCTGACCTGACGAATGCAAGGAATAAATGTCGGGGTACCAGCAGGAATCGAAACCCAGAACTCTGCGTGGCAATCAAGTATACCACCACAGAGCCACGCCGGGTCTCGGAACTGCTTTCAAAATAGGCCCTAATATTCATGCAACGTCAATTGTGGTTGCAGTGCTGGCCATCTAATTTTATAAACATTACATATGTACTCCTATGATACAGCCGTCACACCGAGTTAACGTCAATTGTAGTTAGGTGCCATCCGCTGAAGTTGAATCAAGTAGCATGTGTTTAGGGCTACCATCCTTTCGAACACCAGCGCTCCACATCAGCTTATAAACACTTCTGGCTTTGCTAATACTCAATTTATTGTTGGCATCGTTGCACAAGTGCAAACAACATGTTATATAAACATCTTCAACTGTCAAACATATGTCTGTGCATACAGCATTTGTACATACATTTAGCGTCATTTCATAACGTGTCACCGAATAAAACAATTACAACACGGTCACCTTCCGCCCACATGCTTCGCATAACGTCGATTCCTAAGGTGCATGGGATCTGCCAATTTTTTTTACCTACTTTTTCCTGCACGAGGGGTAAAAAAAACGCGATATACCGACAGGTTTTTGGCCTGCCTATAAGCCTCAATGACTGCCAAGGTGCGCACTAAACCTCCAATTTACTTACAACTCTCGCGGCCCCATGAATGAGAAAAAACCAGTCCTAACGGCGCTAATCACCGTAATGAACACACTTCAATGGCGGCGATAGGGATAGTTAACCTGCAGGGCGTTACCAGAATATACAGCGCACCCCCCTTTTTTCACGACTCGAGAAAACAACCGTTCAGCGCCGATCACCGACCGTAGAGTAGTTCACCGAGGAACGACGCCGATAGCCCGCGCGCGAGTTTATATACCGACCCATTCACTTCCTATATAGCTCCCTCCTCAAGAGGGCCACGCCAGCCCTGTTGTGAACCGAAAGGCCCAGGCGTCTTCCGACGAGCCTCCCGTATAGTTCTCGCGGAAGAAACCGCGGCAGCGCCCGGCGGGCTGGCAAACGAGAGCGCCGCGCTGGGCGGCCCCTGCGGGCCAGAAGGGGCGCGGCCCGAAAATTATCGCCAGATAAATCGACTGCCCACCGACTCATTTATCAAGGGCGCCACGCTGGGAGCGCGGCAGCCTGCCACCTTATATAGAAGGCAAGGGCGCGATAGAAGGCAAGGGCGCGAGTAAGCCGGACCGGGGCACGAAGAGTTATCGCGCGCCGAGACGACCGAAAAAATTAAAAAAAAGAAAGGGGAGAGATTCGACGGCCCCGGAAGTGGCTGCTACTCACAAGGAAGGGTGCGATTCCGCGTTGTGTGGGCATGTATACGTTTGTACTGCGTGTGTGTACGGTTGTAGTCGTGTGTGTACGTTTCTTGTACGCGTGCGGCACATTTGTTGGGTGCATGAGTGTGCGCGTGGAACTGCATCGACCGTCCTGTACGCGGCGCTTGACCTTGAACTACGCGTAGCGAACGACGGCTGGCGGACGTTTTCAGTTTGCCATCGCGCGGCGCAACGCTACGCGTTCGACTTGATAAGCGATTACGAGCGCTCACTCGGACGCCGTTCGACAGGAAGATTACGTTTACTCTAAAGCGTACTCGGCAATAAGCTTAGAGTTTTCCTGTTAGCATTGCTGTAGGCGAAAAAAAAGGGAGGGACGGGGGGCACTTCATGGGAGGCAGGACAACTAAGAGAAAGGGATGCGAGAGACGAGATGACAGTGAGGGGTTGGGCGAGGATAATGCCACTAAAAGCATATATGTCCGGTCTTGATACACGCCACTGAGTCGCAACTCTGACGTCACACCAGGAACACAGCGACAGCTTCCGGTTCTCCAATCCCCAGCAGTTTGTTACAGCGATGATGCACCGAAACGGCGACTAGAAATGTTGGCTGACTAAGCTGCAAAAGGCTAGACAACGCGTCCATGGAAGAAGCTTACGTTCCGGATCATCTTCGCGCATATAGTGTTATTCCAATACACACCTCCCGCGTCCCCCTTCCTTCGTGATGTCTACTTAAGCAGAACGCGCTCTCCACAGCCGGCAGTGAAATCATCCACCTTGTACCGACCAACAATAATACGTATTAGCCTATTAGCCAACGGGGACGGTAAGCGATCTCCAAGACCGTATATAGCAGTCTTTCAAACACAAGGTCTGAGATTCTAGGTTGGGTTAGATGTTACAGTTCTTGAAAACAGTTGCCTTCGAGAGTTAGTCCGATTAACGCTTTTTGCAGGAGATTACCCGAACTATCACTCCGCTTTTCAAGGAGGAGTCGAAGGAGTGAGTGAAGTCGCACGTTCGCAAGAACACCCTTCGCACTGCATAAGCAGCTCCGCCACAGTAATGTCAGTTCTGTGCAGTACATTAAAGCGTAGCTTAGCCCAGCTGAAATGCGCAGCCACCGTAGTTATATTTGACATTTATCCGCATGAAACACCACACACAGCTAGTTGTCATCACTTTCAAGCATTACCATTGTTGCCCCACTCGCAAGCATCGTTCTTTCGACGGTTGGAAACCTGTGTACTTCCCACCTTCACCCCAACAACAACAACAACAAAAGAAAAAAAAACGCGTGACTAGAATCGACCAGAGAATGGCTAACGGACGAAACAGTACACGAGAAATCGGCAAAGTTCCCGTGAGCAAAGCTTCTTATTTGAAGAAATAACTATAGTTTCGGTTTCGGCACAAGGCGTCCCCTCGCTTCGGCCACTGAGACGCCAGGTACAACATGAAAGAATTAGAGAAAAGGAAAGAATGACAGCCAATCAAAAGAAAATAGTCATCGTATATCCCCCATTAGATATGTTTCTGATGCACTTATTTACCACCACGTTCTTATGAAAAAGGCTTTCGACAGTAAATTTCGCGGCTGGGACAGCCTGCGGGAGCGATTCCCGTGAACATGGGTATACCGTTTAGAAAATCTCACCAGCAAACACACCTTAGAGGAAGCTTGAAGTCCGCGCACGCGATCCCCGCCACACCTCGCGACCCAGACATAAACTAAGATGGCCAAAACAAAGCCTCTGTGATGACGGGTGGGCGGCGAGTTACGGCACACTCCCGTCATCTCGGAGGCCGTGGCCTGAAGGTGACTCCCAACTTCCGCGACGTCATTACTGCGGCTAAGTTCCGAGCTGGCCGCAGCTATAATGATGACGTCATAGTCGCCATTGCTGTCTTGCAGCACTTGTGCCAGCGGTAAGGCTACTTACTATTTTACAATTTTTCAGGCTGCAAAATCTGCTCGGAAGTGAGCCACACGGCAGGGAGTCAGAGTTCTGTGTGTCGTTTCGCACGCTAGGTGGCGTTAGTTGCACCCGGCGGCTTGTTCTCAGAGCTCTCGAAAACCTTGTCGGTAATAAACAGACTGTAATTAAATATATGTAGCACTCTGCCACAAACGATGTGCTGCGCTGTTACACATAGGCCTCCAGCAACGTATTCGAGCAAAAAAAGAACTGCGTACCTCAATATTTTTGTCAGCACCCCTTTAAAGTTGTCTATAACGCGCCTAAGTACACGGATTTCACAAAAGATTAAAACGCACAGAGCTACTGTATAGAAAATATCGGCGTTTAATTAGCACACCGATGTAACGTCAACGCCCAACAAGTCAGATATGATTCGTGTAAATTCCCAACATGACGGCACCCGCGCGTCAATAAATAATGAAGATGGTCCACAAAACTAGCAGTGCACCGAAATGTCTCGCTCAAGTAAAGAAGCTGCCCGGGCCATGAACGTATCCAGCGCCGGATTTAAACGCGGACGCGCTCGCTTTAATGCGCACTCCATTAGCCCGAGCAGCTATGCGCGACGTGGCCGAAGAACAAGAAAAGACGGATTACAGCAATCTTCGCGGCGGAGCGCCTTGATTGCGCTAATATAACCCCCTCACGCGTTGTTACGAAGTAAGAACGCCCCGAAGGAAATAAATAAAAAAACGAAGCAACAATAAATGCGTATAGGTGACAAATCTCATTTCCACCCCACCCCCCTCCCCCTTACTCCTCAGAGGGTCTTCTGGAGAGAACGAAATAGAAAGCAGCGAGCAATCACTCGAGTAGCAGCTCGCGCCAAAAAAAAAAAAAAGACCAACCAACAAAAGCAATAAACAGGACCTATATGATGCAGCGAAACAGAAAAACAAGCTCGTCGCGGGTGTGTTGGGCAACTCCCTTACAGCGCCAGCCACAACTGCCCTCGCCCCTTCCCCTTTTGTTGTTTTTCTCTGGCTCTTTTTCGCACTTGGTCCTCGCCCAACTCACTCTCTCGTAGACGACCCAAGCGCCGGCGCTTGGCTCATTACACGGGGGACCACCCATGCTAAAGCGCTGATCGATTGACGGACATTTACCACCTTAAGCGCGCGCGCGCACATAGGGCTGACGCGAACTTGTGTTCCTCCTTTCCTTCTTATATAACGTATTACAGCGAATGCCCAAGAAGACGGCGGGCGAGACAGGCGGCGGTGCCATAAGGGGGTGAGGTTAGAAAACCGGGCAGGGGTTAGCAACCACCAGGTGTGTGATTAACAGCTACCATCACCGCGGGGGGCTTCCTGTCGGTTCGATCTGCACCTCCTAACAAAAAAAAACAAACAAAAAAACGAACGATCCTATACGGGTATCTATCTATAAGGCCGGGCGCGCATCATTTCATCGAAGGGTGCGCGCTTCCCGTCGCACCAACAGGGGGATACGGCGGTTTGCAGTGGGTATCGCATCTGTATGCTCTAAGCTGTGAGCCGTGGTTTTCTGTTTTTTTTTTTTTGGACATAGCCCGCGCTAACCATGACGCCGTAGTTGAAGACAGCGTGATCGCGGGATGCAGTACTCTCATTTAGTACGCGCTATACTAGACAACGACATCAATAGTGGGCACTTATCACTCAGCAGGTTCGGGGAACCTGGGCAGTGCCATATCCACCACGACCATTTTATCAAGTTGTCCAACACGCTCCACCACTGCGGTTGCATTAAGCCTGGAAACAAGGAGTATATCGGTGAATAGATGATAGCATCAAGGAGAACGCGTTGGTTAATAGTGAAAAAAAAAGTGTTTCGCTAACTCAAACTTTTTTTATGTCCCTTGGTAAGTTCTTGACCTCATCGTGAGTTCATGAGTTCTGTCGACGAACAAGGATGAGCAATGTGCCGTATACCGAAGGGGGGGGGGGGGCAGGGGGGAAAGCGAAGGTCGACGCATGCAGCTTCCTTCCTCGTACCCTAGTGATAACGACCGAACGTGATCACGAGCATCGCCAGGTCAAAAATCAGAGTCAGAAACAAAACACTAAAAAACTAGGCAATCTTTTTTTATGCAATCCAGAACGCTCCCGTCACCTCCATCAAGCCGGCCTTCGCTACAGCGACACAACCAGTTCCAACCATTGCCCCGCCGCGGTGGTCTAGTGGCTAAGGTACTCGGCTGCTGACCCGCAGGTCGCGGGTTCGAATCTCGGCTGCGGCGGCTGCATTTTCGATGGAGGCGGAAATGTTGTAGGCCCGTGTGCTCAGATTTGGGTGCACGTTAAAGAACCCCAGGTGGTCGTCGCAATTTCCGGAGCCCTCCACTACGGCGTCTCTCATAATAATCATATGGTGGTTTTGGGACGTTAAACCTTACATATCAAACAATCAATCAGTCCCAACCATGACAACACACATGACACATGACAACACATTCCACAAGGCACTACTTCAGTTCATACACAACACCGGCCAAACGGCTCACATTCGATACACATGCACGCAAGAAATAAGTATTGTGCTTTAAAGGCAAGATATATGTCGCAATAAAAAGAAGAAAAAAAAACAAGGTAATCGCACTCGTGTGTTGTTCTAGATGTACACACGCGAGGGCACTGTTGAACGCATATTGATTCAAGACAAATGCTCCCGGATTAAGAAAAAAAAATCTATAGTTGACAATACCCGGACAACGCTATAGAGATGGTTTAACATTAGTCTGCGTGAACCGACGACAGCCACCTTTTACACAGTCCAAAGCAGTGCGTGCTATAGTAGATACGGTTATAAAGGCGAAAGAAAGAAAAAGAGGGGGAAAGGGGTGGGGGAGGATGGGTGTTAAATAAAAACGGTATATGAGCGTAAGTGTTTACGAGCGTGAAAAAATGTTGCACGGTTTAACACGCATGTCCATTTTCCCATGCGGGACCCCGGCACCGTCCGCTCCTTCCGAATGATTTCGGTTCCATTCTCTTCGTATACTTTTCGCACCACAAGTTCAAAATCCTAACCCAACATAACTTATATACGCCAACCGAACCGAAAACGGTTCGGTAACCGGAATAACTTTTCCGTAGTCTGCAGCGGCACTGACATTAAACACGCCTATGCAGAACACTCAATCCCCCTCCCCGAATAAGTCGATTGACGCGTGTACGGTCATCGTAAATGTCAACGACGGTTCCAAAACACGCTTATAAACTTCCACACTGTTCGCAAATGCCGCCGATACGCATCGTTGATGGTTTAGCGCGCACTCGCAAAAATCTTCGCAGCGGTTCAAATCCACGCTCAGCCATCGTATATGAAACAAAGGGGGAAACAAGCCATACGTTCCCAAACATGTTGAAAATCATAACAAATGTTTTGCACGGAAGAACCGCCGGTGGCATGATCATGTAATGTATGGGACACATTGCGTACAGCTGTGGAATTTAAAGTGCACTTTCAATCCCCGAACGAGGGGGCGTGTTTTTCGCGGACGCCGTACCATTATTAAAAGGGATTATGCGCCGCTACAGCCTAATCTAGCTCGTTCGGCTCTTTCGACTTTCATGATGGTCGAGAGCAGCGGCTCAAGAGAAGCCTTTACCGCGTATTTGCAGAAAAGTTAATGGCAGAACTGAAAATCTCCGAGCATAAACGGGAATGGGATAACGGTGGCGTACGTAAAAAAGCCCACGCGAAACTTTCGGAACGAATTCAAACTGAGCAAACGGTCCAAGTTTCCGTCCTTTTCCGACACAGGCCGTTTGCATGTTGGAAATTAATCCGAGGATAACTATAAACAGAGCGGAATACGTGCACACTGAACGCGTTATCTATATATAGTTAAACTCAAGCTCTCGCGCACCTTGGATTGGACCTCGAATTGAATGTCAGATTATCCCGAAGCCTTTCCACGCGCGCACCGATTCTCCGTCGTTGGTGATACGCAGACTCGGCGACGCGAGATCTGCTTGACTGCAGGGAGCATACAGACTAAAGCTGTATGGCTTTCAATGGGCACCCGTTAGAAGTGATTGCGAAAGCGGAGTGTTTCAGGGCATGCGTCCACTCGAAAAATAACGTAGTAGCATCTTATACGTTCGCCGCAGTAGTGCAGTGGTTATAGTGCTCAGTTGCTAAACCGAAGGGTCGCATTTCGACAGAAGCGAAAAGCTATTAGGCTCATGTAGTATGGTGTACACAAGTATTCAGTGCTCGATGTCCGTGCAGGTGAACTGGTCCAAGTTTCCAGTCCTTCATTAAGGCGTGTTGTCTCATAGTCAAATCATGGTGTCCTGGTTTCATACTGTAACATATTAAATGAGAGTCATTTCTTAGAATACTGAAGCACTTTTGCCATCCATCCATCCATCCATCCATCCATCCATCCATCCGTGCGTCCGTCCGTCCATCCATCCATCCATCCATCCATCCGTCCGTCCGTCCGTCCGTCCATCCGTCCGTCCGTCCGTCCGTCCATCCATCCATCCATCCATCCATCCATCCATCCATCCATCCATCCATCCATCCATCCATCCATCCATCCATCCATCCGTCCGTCCGTCTTGATAGCACGCTTTTGGTGGAGAGCTCTGGCGAGATAGATAGATAGATAGATAGATAGATAGATAGATAGATAGATAGATAGATAGATAGATAGATAGATAGATAGATAGATAGATAGATATATAGATATATAGATATATAGATAGATAGATAGATAGATAGATAGATAGATAGATAGATAGACAGACAGACAGACAGACAGACAGACAGACAGACAGACAGACAGACAGACAGACAGACAGATAGATAGATAGATAGATAGATAGATAGATAGATAGATAGATAGATAGATAGATAGATAGATAGATAGATAGATAGATAGATAGATATCTTGTTTCAATTGCATATTGGTTATCTCGCAATGCGTGAGAGGCGAACACTATCATGCGAGGTCACGCTTGCTAGACGACCACAACGCCATGTGTGTGCACCTGACCCACCAGAGCTGCTGTATGAGTATACCTGATTCGTCCTCTCTAAGACCACTGAGGTTTTCAATAGATCGGCTGCGCGCGGAAAGCTGCAAATCAAGTTTCGTAGGCAGGGTGAGTAATTAGGCAGTCGAACACAGGTGCCATCCACGTCAGTGACGTAGGTAGGGGCCCGAGCGTTTGATTTCACTGACCGCGTGAACAATGGCGCACGCGCTTCTCTATGGAAACAAAAGGCACCCCTTTCCGCTGAACTGAGCATCGAGCATAGAATACAGCTCTTGCAGTGCGTGCTGACGGCGCCGCGACCAGATGTCGCAGTGTACTGGAACATTTTTTTTTTCTGACGCTCTCTCTCTCTCTCTCTCTCTCTCTCGATACCATGAGGCAAATGCCGAATGAGCTCGGCTAACAGCCATATCGCTTTTCTGCTGAAATATCTCTATATAGTAGCTCTTTCTACGGTTCGTTTTTTGATTAATTATTTAATTAATTGCTTGATTCATTCATTGATACGTCTCCTGGATTTAACCAATTCGATTCCCCTGCACAGGTTTTTTTTTTCGAGTCCTTTTAACATCACCAATCTAAAATTACGCAATTAATGTTAATTATTTTAAAGCTCGTGTGTATCATAAAGAGATGTAGATTTGGAAGATTTTAAACCTTCCCGAAGTGACCGTGGCATAAGCAATACGCCAGGTTCTTGCCTTTGTGTCGGTCTGCTAAGGAAATATGTAGTGGTAGTCTAAATAAAGATTATTTATTCGGACTTGCGAGTGAGTGAATGAGTGAGTGAATGAGTGACTGAGTGTCAGGTTACTAGCAACAAAACATTTCGTCATTTGCACTCTTGTGTTTTAGAAAAAGTTTATTCTATCGTGGGACGCAACAAACCTATGGAACGAGCGTCTATACAACAAGCAAAATAACAAACAAATGGCAAAGCACAACATACATGACACATTTAATCAAAAGTGCCCAAGTCCGTAGGGTGTCCCTAACGCATGTTGCTAATGGCTACATACACTACATATATACACTAATCACAATATGAACAATGTACATGATGATATATGTACAGACTTTACAAGACTTGATGAAGATGTTAGCAAGTATATACAACAGGTATCAAGATCAATCACGGTAGATTGCGTTAGTTTTTCTACCTTGTCTATCTTCCTGTGCCCGTTCTATACGATGAAACAATCGATTTTGGTACGGGTACAGGAACACCAATAATAGTGATTTCTTCACGGTACCTGCCGCAGTAAAAAAAAAATGTCACGAAACCCCCACGGCACTAACCACATCTCCTTTAAAAAGGACACGCTCGTTCTATGAGAAGTAGCGCGACTGCTTATCACAAAAACGTAGATGTTACGCGAGTGTATACGGTAACTGCGCACTTCGTATCCAAATAAACACAGCGGGACAAATCGTAGTGGGGCGTTTCCCCGGACATCAGCCAACGGCGTCGCCTCGGGCTAACTGAAGCGATCTGTCAAAAAGAAGAGAAGTGCCACGCGTTCAGGTAGGGCCGCGTACCACGCGAACCTGCGCGCGTAGACAAAAGCTTGCATTAGCCACAATGGGATAGCGAGAACACCGTGCCCGATAACAGCAGCTGTCAAAACAGCCGCCAGCAGCTTTAGGGATCTCACGGTGCATTCCCCTCTCCCCCTTTTTTGTTTTTGTTTTCCTCAAAGGCAGCGCCTCTGACAGATTCAGCAACGAGTCGTTCTAACGTTACCAGCTATTGTGTTATACTGCATTAGCGAGGCAACACACGGGAACGCACAGATTCAGTTGCCCGCGTTAGTTCTTGAACTGTTCGGCTCATTCGAAGGCAGATGCAGTTATACGTAGCTAGCTTAGATTCAGAGAGACAAAATTGGTAAAAAAAAAACGCGGGCACTTCAAACTATGTCGTGCGAAGCTTGGCACAGGGACCAGCACACGCGTCAAATCGTTGAGGCGTTTGAAAAACAAATAAAAGCGATAGTCAGGTGCGTGAGCCAGCCCTTCAATTGTTCTCACAGATGCTGAGGTTTCATATCTACAGTGTATACGGGATTATATGTTTGGTCGGGGCTGATACGATTATTTAGCGCCTTACTTGATAATTACATACGTCCCTTTTTTTAGGGGCAAAGCTCTCCTTAAAGCGTGGGTCTGTCCAGCCCTTGTATGTATGTATGTATGTATGTATGTATGTATGTATGTATGTATGTATGTATGTATGTATGTATGTATGTATGTATGTATGTATGTATGTATGTATGTATGTATGTATGTATGTATGTATGTATGTATGTATGTATGTATGTATGTTAGTACATAGCCACCAGTGGCGCATACCCGCTCTAGAGCAGGTATGCGCCACAGGGGATGCGAGATGGGAGATGGTGATACTTGGAGTGTTCACTAGATGGACGGACAGACAGACTAGCAGACGGACGGACGGACGGATAGACGCGCGGATGTTTTTCTCGCTCTTCCATCGATGTCCTCTACATCTGTGTTTTTTTCTATCTGCATTTCTTTCACTAATTGTCCCTATCTCATTCTTTGTCTACTAAGCTCTCCCCTCCTCATTTTCCTCCTCATCACAATCATATTTCTCCTCACGTTCACTTCCCATTCCAACTCCCTTGCCGCGCTATACACAAGGCTACAACGACGTTTCTAGCGTGTTTGGATAGCCGAGCGGGGGTTATAGGGCGCGCGCCTTCGGATCAATGGTCATCATCATCATCATCCTAATCATAATCATAATCAGCCTGAATATACCCACTGCAGGGCAAAGGCCTCTCTCCCATGATCCGCCTATCAACCAGTTCTTGTTCCTTCCGCTGCCACGTTATAACGCGAACCTTTTTTTTTTTAACCTCATCGGCCCACCTAACTTTCTGTCTCCCCCTCGTGCGTTGGCATTCTCTGGGAATCAAGTCGGTTACCCTTAATGACCAGCGGCTATCCTGCCTACGACTAAGTGCACGGCTCGTGGCCATTTCTTCTTCTTTATTTCAACTGTGATATCCTCAACCCCAGTTTGTTCCATGACCTACTCTGCTCTCTTCTTGTCTCTTAAGGTTATATATACACCTATAATAATCTTTTCCATCGAATCGAGGGTACACGGCTTTGAATACCACCTCGTCGAGAATGTTATTTTCGACAAAAATATTTCTCTTTCTCATTCGTTATATTTTCCGTCTGTTTATCTCTCTCTCTCTGTCTGTCTCTCTTTATCTCTCTCTCTCTCTCTCTCTCTATCTCTCTCTCTCTCTCTCTCTGTGCCCGTTCTCAAGGTTATCACAGGCACTGCCGTAGCGGTGAGCAGTTGAATCAGCTTAAATTCTGCGGCACATGCAAGTTGAAGACGACGACAGCTTTCAGCCATGGTCACACACTCCCCATACTTTATAGGTCGAGTTAGAACATATTCGTTGTTAATGAAAACGAGTCCCACATTGTCGCAATTAGCTGAAAACGAGGGATCATCGCATTCTTCCTCATGGCGTGATCACTTCTCACCCACGCTTTCTTCGCTACCAACTACAATAGCCCTGACGCTTTTCGTAGGACCGCCGAGGTGACGTCTCTGATTGTGCTTAAGGAGATTCGCGACAGAATGCCAGAAAGCACACCTTCGAATGTCACATTCCATTTTTTCTCGCCAATGCTTTTGGCAAGCAGTCAACTCACTTATTACATACGTTTCGTGCCCATGTTCCCTTCTCGGTCGTCAATCACCACTCCCGCATGAGGTCAGGGCGGGCAGGGATGGATAGAAACATGAAGCGTGGACAGGTCGAACGAGCAAGAGAGGGTACCTCACAAAGGCTAGCTAAGGTTTCGACAGGAGGACCTATATTATGGGTCAAGGTTTCAATACGAGAACCTTCCGTTAATATGGCCCTTCCTATCGAAACGTCAATCAGCCGGTCTGTTTGCACTTGCTGCCGCTACCCATCTGCATGCATTTCACCCACACCTGCCACACATACCCGTCCCTGCATATAAGTCTTCTTTCTAATTTTTTTTCTTCTCTTTACCTTCTTACGCGATTCCACAACTTGCCGTCGCGAACGCCCATGTCAACACTCTTCCCTAAGCCCGCGCTGGTAGCAATTCCCAACCTAGCCATTTTCTCTGCATGCCCTCCACCGTGGTTGAGAGAAGGAACGTCACATCCGGCATGCTAATTCCTGCGAGCATGCACGCATAGTCGGTATACGCCCGACAAACAGCGCCAGAGGGCACCGAGTAGTTCTGTTTACTCAAAATTCTCGCGTCGAGGATTTTTTGTTTCCGAAAGAGAGCGATTTGACGACAGATTTCAAAGGGAGTAAACTTGAAAGAGTAAATATCGAAGAGAAGAAGCGGTCCTGGCTGGCGCCCCAGTGGTTCGATCGGGAGAGAAGAAAGAGACGCCGCAGCAACGCGTTTTCCGGTCACAGGGCGGGCGACGCTCTTGCTCCTCCTTGTCTGCGGAAGCTCTTACCAACGGCCCACCCTGACACACGGGTGTCAAGCGGCAAACCTCCACCACCCCTTCCGGAGACCGGCCTGGACAGATGCGAGCGGCGGTTGTTGCTTCGCCTGCGTACTGGCAGCGTCTGGCCTGCGGCACGCATGTATTCCGCGGGTCGCTCTTCATCGCCAGCGTGCCGAAGGTGCGGTGATGACGAAACACTGCAGCATATTGTTTGCTCCTGCCCTGACCTGGCCACTGAGCGTTGCACACTGGTAAGCCGCTATCGTCTGCTTGGACTACCTGCCGAAACAATGGAAGACATACTTTTTCCCGCGCGCTCGAAGACGAAAGCCCTTCGAGCCTTCCTCGAGTTCTGTGCTTGCGCGGACCTCGCCGCCTTATAGACGAACTCTTTTCATTTGCACTACTGACTGTACTGACAAGACGTTCTCTTGCCATGCCATTCACTTTTTCTTTCCCTCCTCTCTTCTTCCTATCATCTTTACTTCCCCTTCCCCGATCCCTAAAGGCGCTGAGCCGTGCCCCCGCGACGGGAGGCAGAAAATAGCGACCTTTTATCTCTTCCTCTATCATTAACCTCTCTCTCTCTCCTTGATACGCCGAACCACTGAACTCGAGAGGTACCAGTGTCTGCCGCAAGATTCGAGCGTCCCAAACACAGAGGAAGACAAACAGCCTCTACACGGCATTTGCTCGGGAATCAAGGCAAACAAAACACTACGAGCCACCACACTCTCAGAACAAACAAGGGCGCATAGATGTTTACCTGGTGGGTCGAAAAAATAAAAAGGAATAATAAATACGAGAACAACAAGAAAACAGGCGGGTTTAAGTCATTCAAAACCCTTTCCATCAGACATTAGACATATCTCTGATACGACGAATAGTGCAAGTACTTGTACATATTACTTATTTATTAATTAGTAATCTAGGTACCTTAGACGTGTATACAGCATGTTTTCGGAAAATGTGCCTAAAAAGAATGAAAAAAATTAGGGCGGCCTCGCACTGGTATTATTTTTTGAGTCTTCGATTTTCTTTTTTTTTCCCTCTTCTTTTTCTTTATTTCCCACATTTCTCTTTTCTTGGTTTTTTTTCTTTTCTATTTATTTCTTCCTTCTCTCTCTCTCTCTGTACTTCTTTCTCTTTCTCGATCTTTCTATTTTTCTTCACTCCGACAAAGGCCGATCATCAGCCCATCCCCAGCCCAGAAGGCCGTGAAAGCTTTGCTACGCTTTTTGCGGACAACTGGCCTCAGGGGCAGACAATAGTGTGTCATTCTCCATGATTTTGCCTTTCCTCGTTGACTTTTTTAATTTCTCTCTCTCTCTCTCGCTCTTTGCAACATTTCTTTTACATCATCTTTTATTCCCTTTAAGCCAGCACAGGGTAGCCAGCCGGTCTAAGAACTGCCTAACCTCCCTGTCCTTCCGCTTAATCTTTCCTCCTCCTTGCTGACAATGATAAGTCATCAGCAAGACGCTTGACGAACAAAATGAAGGAGACGTCCCCTTCGCGCGCGAGTACACGCTCAGCAGGAGACGCTTTCGCCCTGTCGCAGTGGCTAAGGCACTCGGCTGCTGACTCGCAGGTCGCGAGATCGAATCCCGGCTGCGGCGGCTGCATTGCCGATCCAGGCGGAAATGCTGTAGGCACGTGTGCTCAGATTTGGGTGCACGCTAAAGAACCCCAGGTGGTCGAAATTTCCGGAGCCTTCCACTACGGCGTCTCTCGTAATCATATGGTGGTTTTGGGACATTAAACCCCACATATCAATCAATCAGTATGCGACGCATTGACCGTTGCACAAATCGACGACGACAGCAGCATACGACAGCGCCGGCGCACTATAAAGTGCTCCAAACTTAAAATGAACTAGCTGCCCTAACAATAACGCCGTCTTTGGTGACGGAGATTTGAACATCACTAGAGACGCGAATAACGACAGTAAATAATTGATTGATTTGTGGGGTTTAACGTTTCAAAACCACCATATGATTATGAGAGACGCCGTAGTGGAGGGCTCCGGAAATTTCGAACACCTGGGGTTCTTTAACGTGCACCCAAATCTGAGCACACGGGCATACGACATTTCCGCCTCCATCGGAAATGCAGCCGCCGCAGCCGGGATATGGGCAGTAAACAATGAAATTACATAAAGTAGCGGTTTTAAATAGGCGGAGATAGGCGGTCGAGTCATGGGAAAAAAACTGCAACCCTTTGTACGAGCCGGTCGCCGCTTTGAGATTTCTAGGAAAAGTGGAAGAGGGAAAATTTACCGGAGTGGTGAAATCTGACCAATCTGCTCCAGATACTGCATACTGCCAGAAGTGCCTACATAGCGAACCTGGCCATCAGAGCTTCGGTAAAGCGAACGATGCAGCCCACCCTTCAGAAGTTTGGTTATTGAAGCTTTCATCATTATCATCAGCGGAAAGTTCACCCCCTTCATCTAGCATGAAGATCTTGAACTTGTACTTATCTCCACGCATCCGTAATCGCAATCAACAATGAAATATATCAAGAGCGTTCGATGCTTCATCAAGCGCGAAATTTGACCGTCTGTGTCCCGCGGCAGCGGCGTCAGCACGACTAAGGCAAAAAAATCACGGCATCGCTTCACCATATGACGTCATCCCATATGGCAAAAAGACGTGGCGTCATAATGACGTCATGCTGAAGTCGCATAACGTGGCGCCACACGATGGCGTATTAGGGTGACGTGGCTTAGTCAAAGGCGAGGCCGATCACGGAGGCAAAACCACGTTGGCTGCAGAAAGCTGTCAGAGGGAAGGCGGCGGAGAATCAGCACATCGGCTGAAGAAGAATAGGAAGAAGAAGAGAAAGCTAATGATGATGACTTTCACCTCTCAGTCGTTTTATGCAAACGCATAAGGGACTGTGAGTTTCGCGCACCAACACACATATCGGCATCAAACGCAAGACATTACCTCTCACTGGCCCCTATTAATACATAAAAGGAGGGAATAGACAGCGAAATAGAGAAAGCGAACAGATGATCGGAGACCTAAGGCCGGGCTTCGCTGCAGTCTCCCCGATAAACGGCCAGCGGATTTAAACCTTGTCCAAATTCAATTTCGCTAATTTGCTGTCCCGAGGAGCGGTTTGATATCCGCACTTACTCTCTCGCCTTTTCTCGCGGAAGCGAAGAAGAGGAACGCTCTCTGTGCGACCATATCGACGACATTTCTTCGCCTTCTTCCGATCCATTTCGGCGAAATAATATTGGCCCCTCTCGAAACGGAGGAGGAAAACCCCGTTAGCATAAATATACCCGGAGACGGCGCCGCGCCGAAAGGAAAAACTTAATCGATCCACTTATTCCTATTCATTTTACGTCAACGCTATCGGAAGCGCTTCCGTCTTTTGGCACGCTGAGAGTGCACTCTCGCTGGCCGTTCCCCGATTCGACTGCACATAGCTGCCTTCTTCGACTCATCTATATGCGATGTCGGGGATATTCCCCTTTCCATTACCTAATGCAGATATTCCGACGACGATAACCGCTTATGGGGAGAAGGGGGTTAGGCGAGGAACGGTAATTTATACCGCGACCATCCGCTTTTGTCTTCAACACGCACCCATGCAGCGCATGCCCCGAAAAAACAAGCTCCGTTCCTCTGTACGCAAAGCGAAATGGAGGGGACTCTTGTCCCGCAACTCATCTAGTTCCTTTACTCCTTGCTTCCTTCCTTCCCTATTTCGCTTATTAACATGCCACTCCACGCTCTCCCGAAAATAATTCGCCGCGCCACCGAACGGGACGCGCAGATTGGACCGAACCGCTGTTCGTGTCGGGAACACCAGCCGGGAAACAGGACTCGAATGCGACCGACCCAGACGCGTCCGTGATCTCTTTCTAACGCGATTTGCTGCCTCTCTCTCTTATCCCTACCGTCCCAATCTTCTTTCCTCCTTCCCAGTGCCGACAAACGAGTGAGGAGGAGAGCGCCCTGCCCCAAACCCGAATACTCGCCGCGAGGAGTTCCCCACTCCCTACGACCCTTTTGTTTTCCCTAAAGGCCGCCCGGAACTCATTGCCGGGGCATCTAACGACGGGTCGAGTGGTGTCCCCTCCATACAAAGTGCCGAGCTTTCCCAGCCATCCCGAAAAAAGGAAGAAGATCCCCCCGCGTCGTCCACGTCCTCGAGCTGGGGCGCTTCCACGTCAGCTTTGCCGAAAGATCCCCCGGCCGTGGCCGGGGTTTGCAGAAAGCTTTGTCATCCAGTGATGGGGAACATCGAGTCAAACGCGTACTCGGGGCTCACACAACGGCCTCCCTTTTCGGATGTCGCGCAACACGCCACGGGAAGCTTTCCCGGCGACTCCACATTTGTCGTCGGCCTGTCAAAAGGGAAGAACAGATTCGAAACTCGAAGGGACGAAATAAAAGGAAGGTCTAAAGCACAGAATAAGAACGAAAGAGACCAACGTCGCCGTCGTCGTCGGTTCTTTAAAGCTTCGACGAGCGTAAATCGAACTTCTTCTTTTCGCGCTTTTCCATATAACAGAGCGAGGGCCGCTGGCTTCTTTTTTCTTTTTTTTCGCGGGAAGAACACCCGCCGCGCTATCTAGTTGCACCGCTCACTCTATCTCCAACTCTCGCACCCTACACATGTATTACCCTTTGTTGTGCCCGGCGCCAGAGCTGACGAGGGAGCGGCGTTCTTTTGATGTTCCTTTTGGTCGCCAAAGCGGGTTGGCGGCCTGTGTCCGCCATGTATTGTTCCACCTGGCCGGGGGGGTGCGGCGTCTTGCCGCCACGGCACCGTGAGCAGTTCGGGATACCACAAGTGCAGCTTCTTCTTTGGAAGATGACGGCGGCGGCGGCGGCCGGGAATCGTCCCGCTAATTAAACGAGTCGTTCGGCGACCATTTGAAGCTTGTTTACGGCGGCCTTTTCAATGGATGCAGTCATGGCCGGCGCCAGGGCTGGCGGGGGAGCGGCGCTCCTTTGGTCTTCAAACAAATAACCGAACGACCGGCTGCCTACGCCGGCCCTGTATTGTCCGTCCTAGCAGGAGGGTGAGACGTCCTGTCGCCACGACGGAGTGGGCCGTTCGGGGGACGACAGCAAATGCGACATCTTCCTGGGAACAAGAGGTCGCGGCGGCCCCCGCAAATCCACCCCGCTCATTGAGCAAACAGTTCGGCGGACCCTTTGATGGATGCCGTCCTGAGCGTGGGACCTCTCGACCAGCGACACACACGACGAGGAAGAGCCCTGCTGGCACCACCTTTGAGTGCAGTGATCACGCTTCAATTTTGAACGTTCACGTGGACCGTGCGTGCTCGTCACCCTCGCGGGTAATGTGTGATCCGTGATTGGACGGTGCCCTCTGTACGCGGTCCCCGATCTAGGGATCTGGGGAGGACAGACCCTTTATAATGAGCCCCCACGGCTCATTCGGTGTGCTTTTTCGAGAGGCAGAACCAGGGAGAACGATGTAGAACCAAGCACCATGTAGCGCTATGTTAGGAGTCATGTAGAGGCTTGCCACGTTTGAGAGCTCACCGTGTAGGAGTTCGCAATGTATATATTGTAAATAAACCCTCTTCAAGTCTCTCTTCCTCCTGCCTCGACAACTTCATCCCGGACCTCCGGTGTCTGGAAACCCCGGTCGCAACAACTGGTGGCAGCGGTGGGATACGAGTCTGCGACGGAGAGCGACATGTACCGGAGGCCAGCCGAAAGCCCTGGAACTCGGCGGGATCGAAGCAGCGTACCACCACCGCACGTAATGGGGTGAGTGCCTGGCTTTGTGCTTGAGATATATCGAGTCTTTTAGCCTAGATTCGTTAAAAGATAGATATAACCACAACTGCCTGGCCACTGTAGTTGTTATCTCGGCACAAGCAGCACTGGATGATTATCTGAGCAAGTACGCTAAAGCAGGAAAGCTTAGATTATTCAATAGGAACAAGTGGTAATGTTCAAAATTTCTAAGGGTACGTTGCGGGTTAAATTTTAGGATGTGTAAAATGCAGGAGTGAAAAAATTAACAGGAAACAAGTAGAGAGGATGTTGGCCACGTAGTGCTCTGGGTGCTTAAGCTTGTGGTCTCCGCTGTGAGATTTGCCAGGCTTCAATTTCTCTAGACCCAGAATTGAAACGCTGGTGGGTTTGTGTTTTGTCACAGCTGAGCCAAAGCAAAGTAGTCGCCATGG